>OX421448.1:60682468-60694968 GCA_949126865.1 Montipora capitata
GATGTAGTCGAGATTGCAAGCAAACTGTAAATTGTGAGTGAAGATTAAACCGCTTTAGACGTCTTGGTGGGTATCTTTTGTCGTGAGCTTGCGAGCTATTTCCGACAATAGTACACAGTAGAAATTCCTTTACTTACTTTTTATCTGAGCCATAGTTTGGCACAAGTAACGGTATTCGTCTGTGACAAAAGACGAAATAATGTGCGTTAAAATTCAAAGAAAGATTACAAGAGAAACAAAATATCAAACAAGCCAAGTACTGAGATACCAGTTCCTGAGCTTGGGCACCGCTCGCATCTGGTTCCCCAGGCCTTCCCAGCCGTACAGCAGCATTCCTTCTTTTGTATTTTCATCATTTTCTTGGTGACAGCTTGACATACGTCATTCCTAATGACAGCAAAGCAAAGCCCCTTTCGTGTATCTGCAGAAAGAAGAGAGTTGTTTTCATTTCTTCCGCTTGCATACGAAATTATGTCTTCAGGTCTTAGCATGTGCTACGTATTTCTAGCAATGAGGTAAGTGCCGCAAGAGTTAGCGTTAGTTCTAGGTGTCGGAAAAGTGAAGTTTAGAAGGAGAACAGGAGGACACGCTACGCTGTGCTTCTCAACATCGTCGTGCATCTAGTACGTGCATTTCTGGACACATAGAAAATGGTCTAATGAATGGTGTTTTAAAAGACCTTCGCATTGCTTTCCGTCCAAACTGCGGACAAATCCAGAGTCACAGTCGCATATGTAAGTTCCCACAAGGTTCCTGCATGAACCATGCTGACAAAGTTCCGGCTTATCTTTGCATTCATCGATATCTATCGAAGAGAAAATAAGGTAATAATTATTAATTATTAGGAGGGGTAAGAAGGAATCTGTCCGATGCCAAAAACATGCGGTAAAAATTGGGTTACCTTTAGCGGTAAAGGAGGACAGAAATAGGGGACTGGGGAGAGGATGTGTCCCACCTCTCCCCAGTCCCCTCTTTTCCTCCCAATTTAGCGCTTGCTGCCAGATACTACGCACAAGCATACCCAATACAGCCCTCACTCCAGTTCCCAAAGAAAGGTTAGTTACCCTTTATATATAAAGCTGAGGGATAAGAAAACGCCTAAACTCAACGGGAAATTAAATATGGCGCAATAACCGAAGGTAGTTTGGTTTTTTTCTGACCTTTTCTCTCGTGCACAGGGCACCGGTGGCTCAATAGGCCATTTCCGAGTTCGTGTCTGCCTCCTCTTCAAAGCGAGTCTAAGTGCGAAATTTTGTTATGAAAATTAGTTTTCATTCATATGTAAAGTAGAACTAATTACCATCACAAAAACTTCTCACTTGGACTCGCTTTGAAGAGGAGGCAGACACGAACTCGGAAATGGCCTATTGGTTGAGGACCGGGAGGTCGTGAGTTCGACTCCGGCCGGACCAACAAACACTCCGGGTCTTAAAATAACTGAGGAGAAAGTGTTGCCTTTGTAACTACACCTGCAAATGGCTAGACTTTCAAGTCTTCTAGAAGGACTATAAACTGTAGGTCCCGTCCCATCATTTTTCCTGTTAATCAACACTATGGGACGTTAAAGAACCCACACACTGTTCGTGAAGAGTAGGGAGGAGACCACCGGTGTCATGGTCTGTCGTCCTTTCGCATACATACTTGGACTGGGTGGGTGGGTGAGATCAAAAATATACTGATAGCGGCTGCCAGAGGCGCCTTGAGGGCCGATTTACACGGTGCGATTTCGACGCATGCGACAAGCTTACGACAGGCCCACGACATGATTTACGATTGTTGTGTACGTCAGAAAAAATGCCGTAGCATTTTCAAACATGTTTTAAAACGCTGCGACAATCGTAAGTCATGTGATAGGTCTGTCGTGAGCTTGTCGCATGCGACAAAAATCGTACCGTGTAAATAGGCCCTTACAAGCTGACGTCCGATCGCACCCTAGAAAAAGAATTGTAAACCGCCATGAGACTTGGGGTATTTAAATCCTAAACCATAAACATAACCATAACCATAATCAAGAGAGAATTAGATAAGAGTGTTGATCTATCACTTTGCGGCCTTGCCCCAGCACAGTCCCAAATCCATTTATTTTTAGATAGACTTTGCGCGCGAAACAAACAAAGAGCCGCCAATCTTAACCAATCTGAAGAAGCCATGTCACGTGTAACTGCTTCTGTCATGTTTTCTTGGGGACATAACAGATTTTCGCGGGAACGGGCATTCTAAAAATAGACTTATTTGTGACTGTGCTGGGGTGCCCACCTATGCCATAACACTCTTATCTATTAAATTCACTCTTGGCGATATATAAATCCTAAACCACAACCATAATTAAGCTCAATGCAGTAAAGAGATTTAGCCTCGCGTTAACGGTGACCCGAAATTTCCGTTTAGCCAAATGTCAAAGAAACTCGTTTGTTCTTAGATCATTTCTCGCCTGTAAGCTACAGATAACGAGGAATTTCTCAAAAGAGAGAGACAAGTGAGACTAATTTTAGAATTTTCATGCTATAACGCGTGCGGCAAGTAACAACCTGCCGTTTTTTTGTTGGCCGTTTCACGTCAACGCAATGCTACATCTCTCAAATGTTACAATATCGAAGCAGCCGAAACAAGATTTTAAACGAGTTCATTTCACGCACCGTTGCAAGTCCTCCCATCTCCCCTAAACCCAGCAGGACACTGGCATCTGTATCCACCAATGAAGTTTTTACAAACGAATCTACATAGACTGCTGTTTTGACTGCACTCGTTGATGTCTGCAAGAAAGTATATCGTCATCATTATCATCCTTATCAGCATCATCGTTGTCATCACCCCTATCATTTGATGATAAATTTTTATTCGCCACTATCAAAAATACCATAACAGTCTTTGCTTGTCCCTGCAAAATTTTGCATTAGCTTTGTTTCCAGTTTCTCCTCCTGGGACTTACGATGGTCCCAAGAGAAAATAAAAACAATGCTTATGCAAAATTTGGAGGGACAAACAAAGAGTATTATGGTATTTTTGATAGTGGTAAATTCAAATTTACGGATGAAATCTCCGAAATGGAAACATCTTTTCTGGATACCAGCATCTGTAAAGGCAATAGATTTGAAAAAGTCGTAGTCCTCGATGTGCGCTCTACTGATTGGTTCCAACAGAGTGTTTTCACGTGACGTCACGGCGGCCATGTTGGTGTCCCTAAACAAAGGAACAGCTGTCATGTTGGTTTCCCCAACTAATCCTCCGGGAATCCAGCTCTATTATAATGCAAAGGCTTTCTTTTGTTTCGGTGGAAAAACAAGGTTACTGATCACGTGAGTGGAAACACTCTTTATACACATTTCAGTTCGTCTCACCCACAGAAATTAAAAAGGCTTCATCAAAAGAGAGGCTCTAAGATTTCTCAAAACAAAGACTCTTCCAAAAAAGCTATTTGAAGAGAACTTTAAAAACTTCAAATCGCATTTGCTAGAGAGGCTACCCAGAAAATGTTATAAACACAACTCTCTCAAAGGCAAATTTTAAAGATAGAGTGCAATCCTCCTACAAAAACCGGCAATAGGCAAATAAACTAATCTTGCCTTTTGTCTCACAATCGGCACCAAACATAAAAAAAATGCTCAAAACTGGCATTTGATAGAACAGCAACCATTGCTGAGCGAAATCTACAAAGATCCGCCCCTCATATCGTACAGAAGACGGTGATCGCTCAAAGACCTACTCCAGTCGGAAGGAAGGCTAAAACACGCGCTTGGGGATTGTGCAGGCCTGTCGACACAATTGTTTACAATTTTAACAATTTTAACTTGCCCCTTACCTCTACAGTGCCTCTTGTTGGGAGCCAGCTCAAATCCGCGGGGACAAACACATTTGTAGCTGCCCGGTGTATTCACACAGCGATAGGCACACAAATCATAGTTGTCGACGCATTCATTCACATCTGTAAAGCCAAATACAAATACATTTTGAGAGGGCGAGGGTCTCCAAACGACTAGAGTTTTCATATATAGAAACCTCCCTCCCTTCCCTAATCAACCCACGCTTCTCCAAAAAGTGTGTTGCCGACAACAATTTCTTGTCAAAACAAACATTACGATAGTAGAGAGGATATCGAATGGACGGGGTAGAAGCAATTTTTTTTTACAGTTTAAGCATGTTTCTTTGTTCCCGATATCAATTACGAACTTGCTCCGACCGTTTTTTAATCTGTTGAAAAGCTTACTCCATTGGATTCCTAAGTCCCCAGTAGAATATGGCCACGTTCACTTGTTCCGTAAAAGAAACTACAGAAAGATAAGCACACCCCACCACCCCCCGCAGCGACACATGCGCAAGAGTCATATCACCCCGGCTGTTGCAACCATGGACAACAATTTCGGCCCTGTAGTGCCTAATTAGCATAGCAAAGCCGTGGAGCTCAGTATGATCTCAAGGAACATGTTTGGAACTCTTTACTGCCGAGGCGAGGGAAAGCACCCCTTCCAGCGACAGATGAACATTATGCTCGTGGTTGTCGTTGGCTGGAGACCGGCAAAAAAAGTTCTCCCACAGGATGCATACGTGATGTTGCGTCAACGGATCGGTGTGCACGCAAATTTTAAGTCAACAGACTAGAAGCAAAGTAAGCAAAACAGACCCCGCGGAACTCCCGAAAGCCAAAATGGAATGTCCAATCACTGCGTCAAAATGTAACTTGAAAGGGTTCTCAGGTAAATAAAAACGATCCCATTTGAGCTATATACAATGCTAAGAGATAATGGAATATTGCGCGTAGCTCTTACCGACACACCGTGGGGAGTAACGGCCTTGGGTGTAGCCCTGTGGACAGATGCATCGATAGGAACCTTCAATGTTGCTGCAGTTGCCATTACCACACACTCCGGCTGTCAGACACTCGTCTTCGTCTGGGAAAGAAAACAACAGAGCAAGGTTATTAGCTTCATCATCGTAATCAACAACACCAACAATATCGATGTCGACGACATCATAATGCCAAACATCATCATCAACAACTACACCCATTTTATCATCAGCATCATCATCATCAAAGTCATGTTTAGTGGCTTCTCCAGGATGGTGCAGTGGGTCACCAGCGATTGTTTCACGTCATTTGGGGCTAACTGACGTTATTACGAGTTTATTCATGATTTGCTGTGGGGACAGCCCGACCGATTTTTATTTTGCCCTTGCTTGCGGAATCGATAAGTTTTAGATCGTCGTTTTTTGGTTTGAGTGCTTCGAAAATTCTTTCTACTTTATTTGACCTTTGAAAAATCCTCTTACTCCGCATATTTTCCTTACTTTGGAGGGAAATCCAAATGCAGAATTTAACACTTACCAACACACTTCTTTCCAGTTGGATCAAGTTTATACCCCATCTTGCATTTGCATCGATAGCTTCCGTCATTGTTGATACATTCTCCATTTTCACAAAGATTTGACAGGTGCCGACACTCATCCACGTCTACAAAATACATCGATCACGGCAGCATGGTCACATGACTGTACATCGGAACCTTTAAACTAAATTGAGTACTGGCCTTTTGGCTTCAAGTGGTTATTATTGGCTAGACTCGATACGAGAAAGGCATACTGACAGTTGGAGACAAAATACCTTGATACCCTGCGATTAGTGCGAAAATACTTGGACCCGATTGCCGAAATGACCGTTCTCTTGCCTCTTGCGCGCGAAACATGCATACAGCTTCCGCTAGAACGCTGAGATACAAAGATACGAACGGAAAAAAGAGAGACACACAAGAGCAAACAATGTAGCTAGGTAGTCACTCAAAAAAGACAGACGGACAGCTTATTAGACGAACGTACAGAAAGTGAGGCAACAAAACAAACTAAGAACTTTCTCAAACTGCATGGAACTGCTTTCATATATGGCTCTGGATGATTCTAACTTGCAAGAATTTGTTACTTGATCATTTTCTCAATCGCACACTATAATATTACCCTCGCATTTTTCGAGTTTGCGCGTCAACTTTGAACTCTGGAACTCAGGGCGAACCAGGTTGCTTAGCAACGACTAAGGACAGACTGCGGGCTAAATGGAAAATATGAAAGGGAAAATAAGTTGCGCCTCTTACCTGTTAGTCCTTGCCTGTTCATTACAAAGCCGATTCCGTTGGGGCAAATGAGAGCGAAATCAGCTGCAAATCAGGAAAAAATAAACAATGATGAAATACAAGGGTACGTAATTGTTGGTCCATCTTCAGTTCCAAGATAATAAGCCAGTCAGAACCAGTACACAATCAGCCATAACAATAGCTATGACAACAAAATCTAATGTTCGATAAACCACTGCTTTTCCTGAGAGGCTTTTCGGGGAAAACGAAACGGGTAATTCAAATAATAGAAAAGATTGATGGGTCTCAACTATTTTAAAGTTAAAGTAGAATTTATACAGAACGAGCACACACTGCATGGGAATCAGAACGGGATCACTCTGGATCTTTTGTCCCGCATCTTGAACACTCGGCTCTTCTGTCTACATAAACCTCAGCAAAACTAGTCAGGTCATTTCTTTTACCTCTAAGCTGTTGCAACTTTTTTTGACGGTTGTTTGCGGTTGTGTAGGATTCATACCCCGTTGTTACCACAAGTTGCATTTGTCTTCCACTTTACCACGCTTCGTAAATAACCAGTAAACAGTTGCATCCTTCAAGTTGAGGTTGTACATCGTGTTCTGTAAACCTTTTAATTGTTTATTTCACATTCTTAAAATGGAGTGTTTATAACTGCAACCTCCTACAATTTTTTTGCATTGGGATTGGGCATTGGGTGGGGCAAGGCAACCTCGTTCCCAGGGAGACCTTGGAAACGAGGTTAGGGACAAGGAAGTGCGATGTGCCTCAAGGATTTTTTTGGTTGCAGATTGATAGCTATAACAGTACATCCGCTGCAAAGAAAGACACTAACAAGTACAGTAGAACTTACAGGTGTTTTTCCGTGGGCATAGCTCGCAGGGATCACCCCAGCCTGCTCCCATAGTACAGCAGCACACGGATTTTCTCATCTTCCGAGCCATCGGTTTAGTGCAGCCATTCTCGTCAAAACTCCCGAAGCAATACCCAACTCGAACATCTGTTGAAATAGTGCAGTGCGTTGCAACGCAACCAAGATTTGTATCACCGCTAGGCAGTCCGCAGACTATGCAGTAGAGAGTTTTAGATTCTAGGACGAGAACGACTACGAGTACGAGATTTTCTCATAAGACAACAGTGTGCACGCGCAAACCAGCGTCATTTTGGCAGAAAAAACGGGATGCCGTCGACATTTTAGTACGAGGTTTTGCAAAAATGTCGTCGAATCAAAACAAGTCAACAACACAGTAGCAGTTTTGGCATTTTTTGATGAGCAAAAAGGCTCAGTTACCAGCAATAAGAATAATTGAGCAACCTATACTGCCAACAAAGAGTAAGATTAAGCGTACGGGTTATAACTTTCCTTAGTATTTTCGCTAAAAACGGGCACTCAGTCAAAACTCGTACTCGTTCACGTCCTCGTCGTAGAATCTAAAGCCCTATATTTTCATGTTGAAAACAACTTCTCTGTTTTGTACAAACATCAATGGCGACCACCTTTTCATTCTTTTGTATTTATGTTAATTAGACCTACTGCCCTCATTTTGAAACTAAAATTCTTCTGAAATTTGCTCTTCGTAGCGAGTCTAAAACTGCTTATTAAAATATTTTTATTTGACCGCCATTATGAAAGAAGTCTATAACGAAGTCTATAACTGATGTTTTCCCAAGCATGTATAAATAATTAAGGAGTGGTGGTGAGCGTAGTTGATGGTGGTCCAGGAAGTCGTTGACTCATACTTCAAATTGTTACCAATCTTCCGACTGCTGCCGACCCAATGATTTTCCCGACTTAATTCTCATTAAAATGCGCTCAAAGCTGTATGATTCTCAAGTATAATTTCTCTCTCAAAGCTCCACATGCACAATTCTTTTCGATTACACTTCACTCGAATCTTAGAACAATAGATCGCAACAAATTCCTCTCGCACGCGGTACTAATGGAAAATCAGTTCGTCTTGATTTAATTGCTCTTCACGATGACAGATTTAATAATTACACTGGAAATAATAAAATGCCTCTAGAGAGCTAACAATCAACTTCAAAAGGCTTATTTATCAAAGAATAGATTAGCGCACGACTTCTGACACAAATCTGCTCATCTGTCGGGTACTGTAAAGCGAAACTGGACGGAATGATTTTCTGGTCTTCTGGAATAGGGACCATAAACAGTGGGCTACCACCTCGTAAGGAGCTACACACTGTTCAAAGAAGAGCGTGGGGTTAATCTCAAAATTCATTGTCTGGCCTTATTCTTCCCAGATTTGCGTGACATCTCGCGTGTTGTCTTGTGGTCTCGCTAATGGTGTATCGAAGAGACTTCCGAGTAATCCAACAAACTGCTGAAACACAGAGACATAACGAGCGCCTTACCGATGCAGCGGTTGCCGCCGTTGCCAACTTCATACCCTTGGTTACAGAGACACCGATAGCTTCCAGGTGTGTTCACACACTGACCGCCGACTTGGCAATAGTTAGGATGTTCGTCGCATTCATTTACGTCTGTATGGAAAATAAGTGTAAAAACAAAACAAAGTAGTTGAATCCGAGATCACTGAAGATAGCAAACTGGTTCTCGCTGTGAGTGACGAACGGTGTTCTACGATAATTTACTTCGCTGCTCTCTAAACACCACAGCCGATGTGCCCGTTGGAAGGACGATAAATTGGTTGCTTGGCAACGCGCGAGAGGACTATGATTCTTCAGTTGCCTATGCAACTAGCCTATCCTTCTAGAGCAAGCGCAGGTTGCTTGAAGCATGGTTAGTGCTAACCAGCGTTACATACCATGGAAACCAATAGGTTTTGATACCTCTTAACCAACGGTTAGCGCTAACCAGGCTTCGAGCAACCGGCCCCTGATTGTTACATGATTACTAATATAAATGGAACTTTTTCTCCATTCTTATTGGCTAAGAGAAATGCAATTTTCAGGTAACACAGAACAGAGGTAACTATGCGCAAAAAGAGGAAACAAAGCAAGCATTCTTATTGGCCAATGATAACCAATCATATACAAGAAATGGAGGCGTAATTTTTGCCTGATTGCAACACACGCGCTCGTTCCTTCTGCATAATTATAATAAGCAATCTTGAAATTTTCCATGTATGTTATCAAGTAATTATTACATGGCAAGCAATTCTCAGGCCATATGGAGCACTCTGATTGACTGGTTTTCGGTTGGGATTTTACAGTACAGACTATTACCATAGAAACGGTCCGCTCCCGTATTTTTCTCTCTCCGGGAAATTCAAGTTGAGCGAAACACAAGCGGAATTCATTCTTTCATCACAACAGTACAATATTTAGTTTCACATGTAAAAGGTTACCGTTGAAAAAGTTCGCTGATGGAAGACAAAGATTACGAACGTTCACCAAACGGAGAAGTATCCGATCGCTCAAAGGAACGATGCCATATAATAAACAACTTACTTACCTCACTTGCTCAGGACCGTGCTGGCGAATATTGGCCCTCAAACGTTTTTGTACGGACTTCGGGTCCGTATTGCCACGACCTCGGGCCAATATTCCCCAGTACGACCCTAGCGCTCGGTTTGTAAGAGATTATTACATGATTTTCCTCGTGCAATTTGGAATAAATAAACAAACAAGAGTAAACTACCAATTTTATTCGTCTTTGAAAAAACTTACACGTGCTTATTTATTCCAAATTAAACTCGAAAGCATGTGATTATCTTTACAAAAAAATGTCTTACCGACACACCCATTTCCGGCTTGGTTCATTCTGTATCCCCTCGTGCACTCGCACCGGGATCCACCGATGGTGTTGGTACACAAGCCATTCGCACAATACCCAGGAACTTCGGTGCACTCATCCACATCTACAAGACAATCAAACATTGAGGACAACTGCAACCCGCGAACAGGTGGGGATAGACCGTATCCTTGGTTTTCATCCACGTGATGAGACGGCCATGTTATTGTACAAAACAATAGAAAATGGCCCCACAAGTTTTGCATAATAATAGAGTCAAATTCCCAAAAAAGACATTTTACAACATTGTTCTGTACATCAACATGACCGCCGTGACGTCAGATTAAATGGCGGCCAACAAATTATTCTTTCGTCTTTATGCTAATCATCCTCACTAGCCTCGTTAGCAAGGACAAAATTCAAAAGAACTTTTGCGCCAACGTTTCTTGGTCGCTATTTATGAATAGTTACGGTCTATTGGCTTACACGAGTGGCCATTCTCAATCCCATGGGTAATAATATACACTTAATGACTGGTCCCGAGGGAAACAGTTCATTTTGTTTCCTGAGAATCTCAAACATTAGTTGTGGTTACACACACCTTGGGTTTGGGGCCTTCCGGAGGGTGAATGGCTTGGGTTTGGTTCAGGTCAGGTTTTATGTTACCTCTGGGGACGCGGTTTACACAGTTACAGACTCCCCTCGGGGTAAAATAATAGGCTATAATTAATATAATTAGGGATCTTCGTGTCTTAGCTACGTTCTGCCTTATGACTGGCCAAGCCACCTCGGGGAACCGTACTTTTCAGTTCAGGAACTGTCATGGGAAGTTGTTTTGTTCTTTTTGATGTATCCATGGAAATAACCCAAGGGCAGTTTCGGTCTAGGGAAAGCAATTACACGCAAAAACGTCCTTTCCTGTGGGCAAACGCTATTTACCCGTAGGTAAAAGGGCTAGTGTAACTACAACTATTGAAATTCGAGGGAAACAAAATGAACTGTTTCCCGAGGGACCAGTCATTAAGTGATTTGTTATATAGCACAAAAAGGAAAACGTGCAATGGCAACAACAACGGCGGTCGTTGGTCAACTTTCGCGGGTAATAGTGCACTGTTACCCTCTGACGTCATAGATTTTGCACTGTTGCCCGCACAAAGACTTTTGGCGGGAAACAGTTTTATTGTTAGATGTCATGGGACCTCGAAGTAACCAATGAGAGCGCTCGCTGTTGGGGGAAAATTTTCAGCTATACAGCAATTTCTCACGCAAGCTTGTGAATAGCCGGAAAGGTCTGGTGTCGAAGAAAAAAAACAACTCGGTCTGTAAAAACGCCGCTGCGCAAATACAATGAACTTGTACTCTCCTTGTCATGAGCTCCTGATGAAAAAAATCATTTTTTGGCGGAAAAACCTCTGTATGAGACATAAATAACAAAGGGTGACGTCACCTTGCAAATGTCTGTATTCGCTATTTTAACGAATCCCACAATACAGTTCATTATTTTTTTTTTGGGGGGGGGGGGGGGGGTTCTTTGTATGAAAACAATAGATATCCAGTTCATTGAAGTCTGATACGGTCCCAAGAGTCAGTAACTAGTATTCGTTTTATACAAAGAATCCCCAAAACGTATTCCATTATGGGATGCCGGAAATAGCGAAAGGGCGTTACAGATTCAAATTTCTGGATTCGATTGTGATTTCCGATCTTTTGGGTCGTGTCGTACCTCACTGAACGGACTTCAGGATCGGCCAAATAAACAATACAACGAACAAAGATAACAACGGATTTAGCACAGAAAACAATAGGAGTACGAAACTATACATCCAATGAAATATAGAGGTACGACCCTATCCGATCTTTTGCGGCTACTTCCTTCGGTCCACGCAAAGACAGAGTAGCCAATATTAGAAAGATTTGGTATCGCGTTTACAGCGAACAACTAGCGCGAGGTTGAAATTTGCATTTTGCCAAAATAAAGGGAACTTCTACGATTTTTGCTCTTTTTTTTGCCTGTTATCTGCAGAATCTACAGATATCGAGCAACTCTTAAAAAGAGAAAGAGAATTTCCTTGCTTTTATGACGAGCAGAAATCTGCCGTTGGCCATTTCACGTAAACGCAATACAAAAACTCTCTCCTGACACTAAAGCCTGGTTTACACTGCGACATAAGCATAAGGATAAGCTATGTAAACCGGGAATGACATAAGCATAAGCATAGGCATAAGAAAAAGGAATCGTCCCCATTTTCTTATGTCACGTTCATAATTGCGTAAACCGGCAAATGAGCATAAGCATAAGACCGAGGTGTAAAGCTGTTTTTTTAATGCCAGCGGATATTGAAGTTAACATTGCCTAAGATGGCGTCCGAGGGTACTGTTTTTTTACGAGAAACTTGCTGTGGCGATTCGCAAATATCCATGCCTTTAAGACATCATTTATGAGCCACAACTACCGGTTACCTGAAATAAGGGTCTCGGTCCGCTAGTTGTACGTCCCGTACCAGATTATGAAAGCCCCCTTGTTCTTGACTTTCCTCTTTTAGAAAATATCCCTTACCCTCTTTCTGTTTTCTCGTTCTCCCTTGTCGCCGTCGTCTTCTTCTACGTAGCAGCAATAGAAGAAGAATATTTTTTTCTTCGAACGCCATGTTGGAAACGTGGGTCCTATACCATTCTCCAGCGAGTTTTTTTTTTCTCTGGAGCTAAGTGCG
>OX421448.1:60702468-60709968 GCA_949126865.1 Montipora capitata
CTAAGGTTGACACTTCTTCGTCACAGTTCCTATGCAAGTTCTGTCAAAAGCAATGCCAAGCACGCATACGACTGATCAGTCACGAAAATCACAGCTCAAAGAGGATCTCACAATGAGACGCTTAAGTCTGTGTTTCCGCGAGATTTTTAGCCTTGCTTTCCTTCAGCATAGAATTACAACTCAAGGATAAGGCTTTTTTTAACGGACCAAATTCAAGCCTGGGTTTGTACTTAATCGCAGATTAGTTACGGTGTTAACCCGCTTAGTTTTAAACAACTGAGGACTTAAATGTGGTCACGCACTCTTACCTCTTGGCGCATGCGTCACAGGAATGGTCGTTGTCAGTTGTTGAGAAGGTACGATGGGCGAAAAAGGACTGGCAGGACTACTAGACAGAAAATCGGCCGTGGTTGGTCTCACGAAAGGTCCTGGTAGATCCAGGCACAAAGCAGTGAATTCGACTGAAGAAAAAAAAACTTTAAGTTAACTACCCATTTTTGACCAAATTAAAATCGAATATAACGTAGGTAAGTTAAGGTTTAAACTTTGACCCGGTTGGCAATCAGGTCTCTGCCACTGAGCATTACTCAGCGCAAACAAGACGGAAAACCGCAAACTAATTACCGTGCATCGGTGGCTCAGTTGGGTGAGCATCGGGGTGCCATGCGGAAGGTCGTGAGTTCGACCGAATTACATCCGCAACTGGTTAGACTTTCAAGTCTTCTCAGATAAGGACTATAAACCGTAGGCCGCGTATCACAACCCTTGTTAAAAAAAAAAAAACTATGTGGGACGTGAAAGATCCCGCACACTGATCGAAAAAAGCGTAGCACGGAGTTCCCGGTGTTGTGGTGTGGCCTGACCGAGTAGACTATGGCTATTACGCCCTACCCTCATAAAAATAGTGCATACTCGTAATACACGATCGTAATACAATTACGATCTTGCTGTCATCAACTTGTCAAGGTTTCTCTGCCGTTGATAAAGCACTCTAGTGAGCGAGTGAGTGACAGAGTCAGTCAATCGCCTACAATCAAAAAATCATCTACCAACCAACCGACAATCGTCAAATCCTTCTTTGAAAAATTTGGCCGATAAAGGCTGCTGTCAATGAAAATATTTCAACTTACAAAGTATAACAGTTTAGATATTCACAAAGTCAAAAATGTTTCCTTTTCAAAGCACAGATAAACCTTTTCGTAAACGATTTTATCCTTCACACTATCTTCAGTTGAAATCATTTTGGTAAGCAAAACAATAAAAGGGAACATGCAGTATACTCCAACCCCGTCGCTTACTCGATGCTTGTTTGGGACAAAGTCGGCATTTTGAGCTGTAAGCCACGCCCACACCGGTACAGCAGCAGTTTGCTCGAGTCACATTCTTGGAAAACTTGTTTTTACAGAAGGTGTCTCTTTCGACATCCATGTAACATTCCTGTGGTCGCGTATCTGTAAAAACACCAGCAAATTCATCGGTATCAAGAACTGTAACTTCTTCTCACTAGAGGTCATTTTGTATTGTGTGTAGCAAATCACTCACTTCTATTTGCTTTGCAAAACTTTTAAATGCTGGTTTTGTTGCTCTCAGCAACAAAGCGTCCTGTAAATGATTAACTTAGAGAGCGTATTGTAAAGTACAGTCCTGTTGACTTCAAGGCGAACATTCTCGCTCGATTCGAGAGATTTAAATGTGTCTCCATCCGTATTGCAACTCTGCCAAAATGCGAAGCACTCGTCTTTTATTGCAGCGAAAAAACCTCTGTGTTTTTTTTTTTTACTGTAAGACACATAAACTTGAAAGTAAAATAAATTTGATGAACACTTTACCTTCACAACGGCTGTCCCGCGGATTGCGGGTTTGACCCACGGGACAGACGCAATCATAACTTCCATTCTTATTGATGCATATACCATCCAAGCCGCAAATAAAGTCAATTTCTTTACATTCATCCAAGTCTAGAAAACAAACAATCAAGGACAAAAAGTAAGTAGACCGTTATTCGGGAGCACGAGCAGCGGCCATTTCAACTCGTAACTCGAGTGAACCCTTGATTCAAAATTACAATCTCGCTGAATTGAAAGAGGATTATTCCAAAACCGCGCATCGGTGGCTCAGTGGGTTGAGCACCGGGCTGTCACGCGGGAGGTCGTGACCGGACCAACACTCAGGGTCTTTAAATAACTGAGATGAAAGTGCTGCCTTTGTAATTATATCTGCAAATGGTTAGACGATAAGCCGGAGGTCCCGTCTCAAAACCCTTCAATCTTCATAATCCTGTGAGACGTAAAAGAACCCGCACACTTGTCGCAAAGAGTAGGGCATGTAGTTCCCGGTGTTGTGGTCTGTCTTCTGTGATGTATCGTGGTTGGGAGGGTAAATGCTCGGGGATATTATCTACACCAAGCTACTCTAAAAATCCGAGGGTAAATAAAGATATATGATATGATATGAAATGATATGATATATATGTAGCCCCCATCCACAATAGTCTTTTACGTCATTGAAAGGACTTGAATTTTCGATCGTTATCCACCAAAAACGCCCGAAATCGCCGACTTTTAGAAACGTATCGTTTTGAAAACGCTCTATTGTGGACAAGAGACAACGGTGACTGTAAAAACGAGGGCATAAAAGCAGGAGAGAATTTTCCAATCAGTTTTTTTTAGCGTTTGTGAGCGTTACGTGTGGATGGAAAATGTTTTGCCTTGTTTTCGCCGAGACGCATTAGTGTGGACTAGGCCCGGTTTGTACATCGTGGTTGAAATAGCTGTCATTCAACTAGAGAAATTTGATGTTTACCATTCAGCTAAAATTCCCGGGAATTTCGGTAAAATGGCAAATGTAACAGTCATTTTCCGGAAAATCCGTTTGGAAAATGTGGGATACCTCCAGAGGTACTCCTGGTTTTCCGGCCGGAACGGAATTTCGGAAATAGAGATTACTTCATGGTTAGTGAGCGCGGACGATTTTTATTCTCGAGTTGTGAAGAATCGAAAAAGAACGAGAGAGCCCAGCGAACGAGTGAGTTTGCGACTCTTCAAAACGAGTGAATTAAAAAATCGTAAGAGCGAACCAACTATGAAGTTATTTGTTTATTTTATAAGTACTGGATGAGGTTTCTTTCAAACAATAATGACAACAGACATTAGACAATGAAGTGAAAACTCACGCAAGTGTCCGTTCAACTCCGTTGCTGGAAAGTCTTCAACTTTTCTAATTTCATTCTCAGTTTCTAAAAAGCCTTGCACAAGTTTTACATCTCGTTGTGTGTTTTTGCTCTCTTGTTCAGGAATGAAATAGTCAACCGAACCGGTGTCCATAAACATTTCCGACACCTTCAAAGTAAAACAGCGGCTTGCAAGTTTTCGCGCAAAGGATGACGTAGGTTCCCTAAGGATCACTTTTCACTAGTAAAAAACACCTTTCATCCAGTCAGAAGTCGTGAACGATGATTTTTCACGGGTGAGATTTTCATCGTTCACGTCGCTGATTGGCTGTGACTAATACAAAACGATTTTTTCATCACCGTCACTTCTGTGAGTAAATCGCAGTACTTATGTGATAAATTTCTGTAACATTTTACCGATTCTTGCGTTTCTAGTTCCTATTTCGTGCGAAACTGATGATTGAGTGACAGCGAAGGGTACCATGCCCAAGGAACAAAGGTTTGAAAATGGAAGTGCAATTTCATGGAAATCGCTCACCATTATGCAACGGTCACCCCAACTGGAATTTTCCAACAAATGGTAAGCACCCAATAAGTGAAAAAATTCTAAACGCACCGATGCAATTTCCGGTTGTGATGTCGTGTTTGAATCCTTTGGGGCAGTAGCAATTGAAACTGCCCAATGTATTTAAGCAGCGTCCCTCACTGCAAATACCAGGGATCTCACGGCACTCATCCACATCTGCAAAGTGAAAAAAAAAGGAATCTTTGATTTATCAGATGTCAAATATTGCGCTTGAGTCATTTGTATTGTATTCTGAAACCAATCGTACCAAATTACTAAAAGGATAATTTTACCCACAATTCTTATTTCAGTTAAGCCTAGTTCCCACTAGCGACATAACGATCATAATCGTAATCATAAGCACGAACATAACGCTGTTATGTCGCTTATGCCTTAGTGGGAACGTCCAGAAACATAATCATATGCGCCCTAATGATCAACATAATCATAATCATAAGAAAATGATCGACCATTTTCTTATGATTATGATTATGGTTTTGACTATGACTATGTCGCTTTTCTTTGCAGTGGGAACGCGAAAATCATAACGACGTAATGAGAAACATAATGACGCAACGGGGTCATTGTCTTTTGGCCAATTAAAGTCTAGGACCAGTACTTTCGGGTCGGTTCATTTTCAAGATGGCGACCAGCTTCGAGGAAAAGCTTTACGTTTTTAGAGCGGCCGTCCCCACTAGAACAGTAGAAGCTTATGTTTATGTTTATGATTATGATTATGCTTATGAACCTTATGTCGCCAGTGGGAACTACGCTTTAGAGAGAGCTATAATATTAATTACGAACAAGTATTCAAGCTCACCTTTGATGACAAGAGTGAAGGGATCTGGAACAAACCCTATTCCCCCAGGACAAAGCTGAAGAAATTCCTCTAAAATGATTAAACAAAACAACCTTTCAGCAAATTCACTGTTAACATAAGCTAAGAAGCTCTCATCTCAGCGGTTTCAGGGACATTTTTCTTTTGTACTAGAATTCTCCGAGGGGAGACAGTTTGCTTGGAGCTAGGATCTTCCAACTCTTCAACTTCAAGGGTCCCATTTGCAAGAATTCCAGATGCTCGGTTAGATCGCTAGAAGAATGGACCATTTTCATATTCTCAGAATTGGACTGGAACTAGCTTGCAATGGAGGCTAATGTGGGGGAATATATTTAACAATTATCCTGCGAAATCGAGACGACGAGGCCGTACGCCGAGTTGGCTAAAATCAGGCGATATTCTGCAAGATTGAGCAGGATAATTGTTTTGTTATTCAACATATTGATGACAAAGCGCAATTTTCTACGTTTATTGGAAAAAAAAAACTGGAAAACCTACCATTTTTCTCCGCGACACACAAAATTACGTATATCACAGGATATACGCACGACGCACGACGAATATTGAGCGCGCTATGACCATATTTGGACATTGTAACAATGCGTTGAATAATAATAAAAATTAGTATCACCCAACTAATGCAAATCCTGTATTTTGATTGGCTACGCTACTAGAGGACTTTTAGTAATAGTCCTCGAGTAGCGAAAAGCGTGACGCTTTCTTTCTTTCCTTCGCCCCCAAGGGCCACGGGTCTAATTGTTAAGTATTTGCATTTGAAAAGATTCTCCCGCATTAGCCTCCATTACAAGCTAGTTCCAGTCCAACACCGAGAATACAAATATGGTCAATAGTCCTTTTCACGGTTTGTTTTTCTCATTAGCATTACAATATAATCTAGCACGTATGTCAGGCAATTTCGGGCTATTTTGTAGTTTTAACCCGAAATTGCCTCGCATCCACATTAGATTACATTGTAATACAAATGAGAAAAACTAACCGTGAAAAGGGCTAGAGCGAGTTTCAATCGAGTGTCGTAATGACTTTGGCCAATCAGAGGACGGAACAATCCAGTAAACCAATCAAAACTCGAAGTAATTGCACGTAGGCAACACAAAGCGCGGGAAAATGTGCACGCGCGAGCCACGATTGGTTTTGGTTTCACTTCTGATTGGTTGAAAAAGTGGCGCGAGAACATTGAACCAATCACTGAGCGAAGTAATGCAAAACCAAAGCAATTCGCTAATTACTTTTGACACTCAATTGAAAACCTCTCTATTGAGCAATTTATTGTGTAGCAATTGGATTTGCCTTCCATGATCTGTGTCTAGTGTTAGGATCTTCCGTCCTAAATGTTACCTGTGCCTTAATGATCGCTTTGTCTCCAACAGGTTCGCTACGTCCCAGCAGCCTACACAGCCAATCAAAAACAGCGTCTCTATACAACCAATCAGAATTAACTCACAAACGTTCGATTTCTTTTCCGCGCACTACGCCAGCTCAAGAGCAATATCTATCGGCAGCAAGTTCTAATTTGACGAATTCACCTCCGAGATCGATCAGACTTTTAATTCACCATAATTTAAGTTGAAAAATTTAATTTCTTTAACCGTACCAGTTCCTCTTAAAGGACACTGCTCGCATGGCTCTCCCCAGGCCTTCCCGGTCGTGCAACAGCAAACGGTTCGGTAGGCTAATGACAGCGGGTTTAAACAGGTATCATTCACAACCTCAAGATGGCACTGTCCCTTGCGCATGTCTAAATGGTAAAAGCAACATATCATCAATATGAAATTAAGTTAAAAAAAAAAAAAAAAAAACAAGAAATCAATGTAAAAAGACCTCTAATTTCGAACGCCCGTTACATTTTACCTATGCATCCTGTCCCCGCAGGATTTGGCATAAAGTCGCCATGACATTCACAGCGATATGTACCCATCTCGTTCACGCACCGACCATTGATGCACATACCCGTGACAGAGCATTCGTCGACATCTGAAAGCACAAAAAAACAAAAGATTGAGTGACTCGAGTTGTATTTTATCTGCAGACTGGAAATTAAATTCACGGCGACTTTCAGCTGACATTTAATTGATACAGTACACCGCCATTTCTACGTTCCACCACAATGTTGATCTCAGCTTTCACTGATTGCTTCGTTGTGTTCAGGAAGAAGTAAATAATATTTTCCCTATTGCGTCATTATGTCTGAGCTTTAGTAAAGCAAACCCAACTGATACTCGGTGAAGAACGGACAAGCACACTGGAGACTACGTCCCTACACTTAACGAACTGCAAAGGATCTGAATATCGAAGTATTGCGAAACAGTATCCAGGATTTGTTGTCCCTATCCGCGAAGTTTAGCCTTAGAAATGCTACAAGGCATGCAACGGAGCCTGGACCTGGGATTATTCTCTTAAGCCTCTGATCTCACCTGTACAGTTTGTGCCTTGTTTGTCGAGCTGAAAACCGGGATCACAAACGCAACGGAACATCCCCGGCATGTTTTCACAACGGCCATTGTAACACAGAGGGAACATAAGACACTCGTCTATATCTAATGAGACAAATGGAATACACACTTTTATTAAATTCTCAACCTCGGATAATGCATTTCGCGTGCTCTTATTGGTTCACTCAATCTCGGTTATTAGCTCATATACTTTAGTTTGACCTTATATGGTAAATGATTGCGCTAAACGTTGCTAACTAAATTTTTTTCCGCCGGAAAGCAAAATTTCTCTCTGAATAAAGCCAAAAAAAAAACTTTTTTGTGTATAACGTTTGGATCAATTCCGACGTTTAGAAGTACGCGAAAAGTCAAGAAATGTTATTGTGATGAGCCTACGCCTGTCTGACCTCATTATCGCATCTTCATCAAGTTTTTTCGATTTCGCTCGGATTTTCTCGCTTTCTTCGCTCGTATTTCG
>OX421448.1:60712468-60724968 GCA_949126865.1 Montipora capitata
GGCACCAACACCACATTGATCCAAGTCGACTTTGCACTCATCCACATCTGCAAGGGAAATAGAACAACATTATTGGCACAATGTTAGAACACTGTTGGAAAAAGGAGAAGCCCCATGCATACTGGTGGTCGAATTTGCATCTAATTTTCATCGCGTGAAAGACTTGGCTCCAGCTTCTCTCGCTTCGTCGTCAGCATAATTTATTTCATTAGTCTTCCCGTTTCAGCCCCAGTTTCGCACAAAGGAAGCTCGAGCCCGTTTTTCGAAAGTCCCGAAGCTTTTCGGAATTTTTTACTGGAATTTTCGGGCCTTTTTGGGTGTCACAAATTCCTCGGTATCTTACGAACGGAGGGGTTTTAAGTCATCAAACTCCACGGGCATTTTATTTTTGTTATCGTGCAAACAGGTTGAAAGACCATCCTATCAAAACAAGCGGATGACGGTTCGGAAATGACTCTTCGGGCCCGTAAAGTTTTCGGGACTTTCCCGAAGCGGGCCCCGGGTCCATCTCATGGTAAGAAAGTCTGAGTGCCAAATTTTTGCGAAAGTAGCTCAGCAGGTTTACTTTTCATAAAAATAAAAACGTATTTTCATTAAGAAATTCCACATGGATTCACTTTCAAATGAGGCTGAGTGAACCAAACTTACCAACACAAGCCGTAGTTCCTTTGGCCAAGGCATATCCGACACCACAAATGCATTCAAAAGAACCAGGAGTGTTACGACATACACCATCAGAACACAGCTTGGGATCTTTTTGACACTCGTCCACGTCTGAAAGGCGAAGAAGAAGAAGAAGAAGAAGAAGAACAAGAACAAGAACAAGAACAAGAACAAGAACAAGAACAAGAACAAGAAGAAGAACAAGAAGAAGAAGAAGAACTTTACTTCATAAACGGAACTATCAATGTTTCTTCTCGGTTCATGCGTTAGAGTGCATTAAGGTAAGAGCTGTTTGAGTTAAGGCCGGAAGCAGTTTGGAGGACCAGCTTTGAAAGCAGTTTTTTGTTCTATGACGACAGTTAATTTATGAAAGCCATATATAGAATTAACTTAATGCTGATCATCGCAGTTATTAATTTAATTAACGTTACTTGAGCAGTAACGAAAGGAAAGCCTGAAAAATTCAGGATTGAACAGGATTCGAATCCTGACCTCTGCGATAGCGGTGCAGTACTCTGCCAGTTGAGCTCTAACAAGCCACCTGGGAGGTGGTCATTATGTGAGTTCATATTGAAAGCCATATATAGAGCGTTTTCACATGACGTCACAGCGGCCTTGTTGGTGTTCCAAAACAAAGAAATGGCGGCCATGATGGTGTACCAAACTAATCCTCCGGGAATTGAACTCTATTTTTATGCAAATACTTTCTTTTGTTTCAGTAATCCAATATGGCTGCTGGTCACGTGATTGAAAACGCTCTATAGTTGAACTGCGGAGAGAATCAAGTAAACTCATCGTCATTAATTCATCAGGGAGCTTACGCAAGGACGATGACGATGCCAACGAGAACCTCGTCTAAAAATATTATTTCCCGTTATTGTAATAACTTCGTTATACCCCCAAGCCGTTCGGAGTGGAAAGTGTATATCAACATTATAGGAATAAAAATGGCATGAATTGTGTGGTTATTTGGGGAGAAAGTTAAAAATGTTTCGTCATGTTCTCACGTCTTCTACACAACCTGAACTTGGTCAATTCACGTCGTTGTTAGGACAAGGACGGCAAAGAAATATATCTAAACGAAAAACGCACGCGCAGAGCGTGCAGAGCTTTTGTCTTTGTCGTCATCCTTGCGTAAGATTCCCTATTAACCAGCTTTTCAAACTTCCCAACTACATTACTTAACAATTATTCACCGAGCCAGAGGTGAATACAGTAGTTGTTTTACTTTAGTATAATATTACACAGGTGATTATTTGAAAATATGCATTTTCTTTACAACAATTAATTTCTTCGTCTGTAACCTCGACAAAACGGCTCGCGGCCATTTTGAAAAAAAACATTGAGGTGATTATTGCGTAATAATCACCTCAACGTCAACCAATCAGCGCAGAGAATTTTCAATAATCACCTATGTAATTATACTAAAAAGCGATAGAGTCCGACATGCCTAGCTAATCCGGTGCACAAACCAATTGTTGTATAACATTGCCAGTTCAGTTTTAGTACGTAAAGAGAGAAAAGGGTTGAATTTGGCTTATTCATCACCTACATCATCATGCACTAAGCACATTTAGTTTAAGTTACTTTCTGTGATGTGGATGGAGCTATTTCAGAAATGATTCAGTTCGTGGCAGTGGAACATCTTTCTTTCATTATTGTCTCTCGAGATCTTCAAACTGAATTTTAACAGAGACAAAACCTATCTACCTATGTAATTGGCTCTTAAGCGGAACTCCAAAAAACATTGTCAGTTGCCATACCAATACAGGATCTCCCGTCCATCGTAGAGTCGTACCCGGGCGCACACGAGCAGTAGTAACTGCCCTCCAGGTTGGTACAGTTGCTACTTACGCCGCATAGGTCAATACCTTCATCACACTCGTCAATATCTGGGAGAGTAGATTTGGAAGAATTAATCTATTGGAAACAGACTCTTTTATCAGCTAAATCATTTTAATGGCAAAAGAATTCAGGGAAAAGAGGTGGACAAGCAGAAAATCAAGTTGAAAGAGGCTCTCATTCTCATCTCCAGAGCCTGCGATTCTTTCGGTCAGCATCGAATATAACAACCTCCGGTCGAATCTCTACAACACGTGGTAGTATAGAGCCACCCAAGTTTATTTTCCATGGACTTCCTGGATCGCGACCTGCCAGCTGTAAGAAATATTTTTTCAGTCCTGGCAGAAAGAAACGCGCGTCCTGGAGACAAAAATGAGACGCGTCCTTCCTTTACTTAAATCGCGCATGTGCTTTACCTCCACACGTGAGTCCATTAGGTTGCAGGGTAAATCCCGCCCCGCAATCGCACTCAAAGCTGCCGACGGTGTTGTTACAAACTTCCTGACAGTTTCCATTGTCGACTTCACATTCATCAATGTCTGCAAAGAAAACAAATTTAGAAATACTGGTTCGATGAGAGACGAAAGCCTGGCATTAAACCCTCTTGGAACAAGGTGCTTGATTCTCAAAAAATTCCGAAAGCTTTTCAGGGCTCACCGGATAAATAGCAGCGTTGCCAAAATACTTACTGTCTTATTTTGAAATGCCGGACCCAAAAATGATTAAGGCAACTGAGCAGCTGATCTTAGTATGCTTTCGAAAAAACCAAAACAATTCTCAAGACTCGTGCCTAGTTACTTCTACTTTTTGTCATTTCTTGTGCCTTGAATACACCCGAAAAGTTTCGGCCAGAGTTTTCAATTAACACACGCCTCATCCTGGACCATGATTTCAAATGAAGTGAAATTAAAAAGAACAGCCGAATGTTACGCTTAGTAGTATCTCCCTTTGGAAGGTATAAAAGAAATCTGGTAATCGAAATTTAAATGGAAAGTTTCGTAGCTATTAAGGATTTGAACCGACAACAAAAATCGACGCGACCTCGACTCAGATAGCATGAGAGCGCTGGATAAGCTTGCGCATGCTCCGGGTTCCAGTCCTGCCTCGGACCACAAAACGGATTCATCTTTTTTGGTCCCAAATCCAATTGACCCATGTATTCTAGAGCGCCATCGAGTTACCTACTTTCATGAACCAGTTGGGTTTTTCGCGCTGTGATTTGTATTACTTTTGTTTTTTTTCCCATCAAGTTTAAACAAGCTTGAAGCTTTAAATAGAGACCTTAAAGGGGCAGTTTCACGGTTTTGCGCATGTCCAAACTTTGGTGCTATCAGTGGTAGATTTTGCGGTTCTTAATGAACCAGATGATGTTCATTGATCACAGAGAGTATTAAAAGCAAATACAGTGAATTACTGTGGCCCAAATTTGGTGGAAGATTTTGCGAGTTTACACAGAAAATATCAAATTTAGTTTTGACCATCGAATTTATTGTACGGGTCGAACATTTTATTCTACGCAAGAGTTGTCAAAAAGAACGAGTTATCTGTTCGCATGCAGTAGGTTTATAACGCAAAGGAAATGATTGCAAAAGTAATTCCAATGAATAATTCGTCTTCTATGGAATTGTTTCCGATTCCTGAATAAGTGCTTTCGCTTGTTTCAATAACAATGGAATCAAAGGGGTTGACGTGAGAGTTTTCCCATGCGCAGAGACGTAAAACTCTCCCTTTGTTATTTCCCGTTATCGCAATAATTTTGCTATTACTCCAAGTCTTTCGGCATGGAAAGTGTGTGTCCACATTCCAGAAATAAAATTGGTGAGAACGGTGTGGATATTTAGAGAGAAAATTTATCGTCAGATGCTCACGTCCTCCACACAACCTATTTGGTCATTTCAAACATCCAAGTGTCGCATCACCAATCCTTTTTTGGAAAAAGGATTGTATACCGTTTTACTGACCTACACAATTCTTCATGTCGTCTGTGACCATAAATCCTGGATTACACGAACACTGAAAACCACCGCCATAGTTTTGACAGGCGCCATTCAAGCACACGTTTGGATCAGAACATTCGTCTTCGTCTGCAAAGAGAACGCGAATGAATATGTGACTTAATTAGAGATTCGTCAGGGCGGCCATGTTGGATGACAAGAACAATAACCTGTCTCTTATTATTATGTAAAATTCTGCGAAAAGAAATTGTATTGTATTGCCATCCAACATGGCCGCCGTGTCACGTGGGTGCAAACCAAGAATACAATATAAGCGATGGGGGAAATATGAGCGCAAGGATTGTTATCAATATTAATACCTTTATCGTTACTATTACCAATATCGTTACTATTACCAATATCGTTACCATTATCATTATCATTATCAATATTATTTGTCACAATAGCCATTGTTGTTATTGTCATTGTCATTGCATTGTGTCACCCAAATACTGCATTATTGCTGGCGGTTAACATCATGAATTTGACATCTATCAGAATTCAGAGAAGCCTGATGTAGCTGATATACCATTTACCCACTCGATATACGCTATCAACCTCATCGGGGGTGTATGGTTTCTCAACGTCCCTGCCGACTTTATGAACATTGAAGCGTTGAGAGACGGGGCCTACAGTTTATTGATCTGAACATTGCAGACCCTGTGTGTTAGTCTGTCTAGGGTTTAGATCACTGAAACATCTACATCTACATGTTCCACCACTCGGCAAAGTCACTTCGGCTTCTATTTCATCAAGAAGAAATAACCAAAATTCGCATATCTCAAGGGATGAATTCGGTGTGTCCCTCCTCTGTTATCCTAATTTCCTCAAACGTAAATATTCTTTATCAAAGTACCTTCACAAGTGACACCATCCTTCATTAGCTCCATCCCACTTGGACAAAGACACTTATAGCTTCCCACAGTGTTCACACATGTTCCATTGGCACAAGGATTCCGTTCACATTCGTCCTTGTCTGGTGAGAAGGAATTACGACTCGTGAGCTCTTAGTGGGTAAATTAACTACGTCTATGTCTACATCCGTCTTATTCGACGCCTTTCACATTTTATACGAAACACAGATCGCATTTTCTGCGCTCCGAAAGGGAGAAGGAAACTACGAGCAAGGATCAAAATGTAGACACTTAGGGCGCTTTCCTTTTGCCAGAACTGGCCGGCCAGACCCATCAGTTTGCAAAGAAAATGCAACAATTTGAAGGAACACTTAAATGATAATCCCTCGCATTCTTCCGGAGGATTGTATATCATCCTCGAAGAGTATTAATTTGAAGGCGGTGTAAAGTTAGTCCTTCCAAATGGCTGGTGTGGCCAGTCAGGTCTGTAAAATGGAAAGCGCCCTTATTCTACGGCCTCAATTTCAAATAAGTGGAGGGATTGTTACATTCTTGGCATAGACAATCCTGCATTGATGTTTTGGCAAATCTTAACCATTCTCAATGATAATCGCCGTGAAATGCCTCGCCGAAAAAGGAGGGACTGTAATTTTACTAGGGGCGGAAGGAAAAAACAATTTAACCCGTGACACAATAGAAACGATAGGCCCGCAAGACGTACAAAATGTCAAAGGAGGCTGCGACATTTGCGTTCCAAACTCAACTTTAATGTTTTCGGTTTCTTTTTTTTTTTTTTTTTTGCTCGCACCTCAGTTATCTTTAAGGTCAATGGGAACTTCCCATACCCCCTTAACGAAGTTTGCGATAGACTTTTTCATGAAAAGAAATGGATTTAACCTTTTATTTCCTGTTGATCATATTTATTTGTTGAACATCACACCTACCAACGCAAACCTCCATCATCATGGCCGCATTCTCGAAGCCACTGAAACAATCACAACGAAAGCTGCCGGGAATATTACGGCAGGTGCCATTACCACACAACTCAGCTGATATTCGGCATTCATCGATATCTGAGGAAGAAAAACAACGGAGCAGGTCACCAAAGACGGTCAACGTCAATATAAAGCCCAATCAACGTTGATGCGTTTTCAGAATCATCCGCTTTATCTTGGCGAAAACATAGCAAAATATTTTTTCGAACCGTTTTTACGTATTCACACAAAAACGCTCAGAAACAATGAAAACAACTGATTATAAAATTCTCCCACGCTTTTTACAGCATCGTATTCGAACCTTTCCCTGTTTCCCTGTTTACTCTAATAGCATCTAGAGACGCACATAACAACGCTGTAATGTACAATTGCTGGTGGACGAACAAAAGGAGCTAATGAGACATCTTTTGTATTCGTCCACCAATATGGCGGCGATGACGTCACGTCACATCCACCTATACATTTACAAAAGTTTCCTTAGGCTCGATTACCTGCCGCTGTTTCGGGAAATGAGCCAACGCTCACTCCCGAAATCCAGCCTAAAGTTTCCTTCGCTTCGACATTGAATCGCGACTTTATGGCAAACGGGAAACGTCAGATTGAAATCAACGTTTTGCCACAAATCAAAGGAACGTGTTCGATTTTATTTGATTTCTTGCAAGCGAAATCCAGATATTAAGTAACTTCTCAGTTTTCGTCGGTGTCTCGGTCTTGTGGTGTAGCCACAGATAATGGGCAAAAATGCATCAGGCAGTAGACGGCTTTAAATGAAAATGCACTGGTAAGGATGGAGCGTGCGAGAAATTAAAACACTTTTAAAACAAATGAAAACCAATTTGCAATGAAGGCTTAAATTGGTCTTAACCTGGGAGACATGTCGGGGCAACTTTTCTCGAAAGCTGTCGTACAAGTCAGTTTCGACTAAGTGAAATTCTCTGTTATAGCATAAATTAAATATGAAACCTTAGGGCACTCATAAACAACTAGTGTCGCACCTTTTGTGAAACCAAACCAATGTAACTATCCTTTTGTTCTCACGTTTAGTTTTGTAATTAAATAACAAATATGTTAGATCTACCTATAAAGTGCTAAAATAACTTTACCTGTACTAAACCCCTCATGCAAAGTCGTGGTTTCCCTAAACAACAAATTATCAATGGTCAATTATCAATTTCTGATACGACTTGTTATTGCCTACCTAAACAGTCCTTTCTTTCGCCATTAAGAGCGTATCCTTGCTTGCATTTGCACTGGAAACCTCCTTGTGTATTTACACAACGTCCGTTGCTGCATATTCCTTTGAAGGCACACTCATTTATATCTGAGAAAAATAAATCATGATTTTCATTAATTTTTAAACATTCTTGGTTTCTGCTCACGTGATCAGGTCCAACTGGATAGTTCGTCCAGACGCATTATGGGTCTTGCATCCGTCATTATACTAGACGAATTTAACAGACGCAGAAAAAATGTTTGCCCAAGTTCTTCCCAGACGGATTCTGCGTCTTTTACACTAGAAGGATAACATGACAGATGAATCATTTGCCTGGACGGATTATGCATCTCTAGTATAAAAATGGCCAATGAAAATAACTCCAGACACTAACTAAAAGGAGCAAACTCTCACAATGCTTTGTTTTAAATTTGTAAGCGCGTTTAATTTAAAAGATGCAAAGCGAATCTTTAGATCGGCTTTAGGATATAGTAAGCACGTTGCCTAGGACAGAATGTACTATTGATTATTCAAATGAACGGTTCGTTTAAATGGCAGCCTTGCTCAAACCCTTTGTATGATTGGGTAAGAGGTTAGGTGCTGAACTCGATAGCACGAAGTTTAATTGTCGCATCTCGCCGCAGCGACGTTCGACTCTGACCTTGACCCCAGGCTTTTTCTCTCTGTGTGTCCTTAATAGGAAGGTTAAAAGAGATAACCCGTGTCCAAAATTCACTTATGTCCAAGTTTGCACGCAAATGCGAAAATTGCGAATTTTGCGAAAAATCGCAAAAATCGTAAATGGTAAAAAGAAGAAGACAAATCCCCAACTAAAATTCGCAATTTTCGCATTTGCGTGCAAACCTGGACATACCTCCCAAAATTGGCTGAACTAAACGGATGACGTCGCTAAGATCGCGTGTCTAGATCGCGTGAGTACAAAATCATTGGAGTGGACTTCAAGCTTTGACAATAAAATCCAACAAGCATTAAAACAACCCTATGCGTACCTTGAACTCTTGGCCCAGTAAGTGTATCCACACTCTTGAACCCCTTTGTTGGATTCCCACAAAGCGCCTCAAACTCGTCTAAAAACAAGACAAACGACATTAAAATGACGGATTCGACAAGGAATCGTAGGTGACCCCAAAAGCATCTGTTCCTTCATCACCTGTATTTTCCAGCGGGCATTCTTGACAGGTACCTCCCCAACCTCCTCCGACCACGGAGCAGCAACAGTCGACCTTTCTATAGCGTCCACCATACGGATTCTCGCAACCTCTGGAACTGACTGTTCCGTAGCAGACTTCCTCGCGAAGATCTTCGGAGAAATACACGAAAAATAGTCAAAACATGTATACAGCTACTGCTGTAGCTGTGGAGGGCTTTTCAGGCTTTAACTTAGCCTTGTCCCCTGTTACGAAACAAATATGGAAACTTGATAAAACCAAGGAAAAACGAGCGAAGGTACCAAATGAAATGAGGACTCACTCAATGGAAATCAAAATACGTACCGACACAATTTCGGTCAGTTGCATCAAGCGTCAATCCTGTGGCACACTCACAAGAAAAGCTGCCGAGGGTATTGCGGCAAATTCCGTTGTTACACAGACTACGGAACTTTGTACACTCGTCAATATCTGCCAAGTAAACAAAGTACTTTATTCTTTCATAACGAGTTTCTTTTCCTAGCTTTCTGGGATTGATAGTAACGATGTTTGATGACGATGACGATGACGACAATGATGACGATGATGATGACGATCATGACGATGACGATGATGACAATGACGATAACGATAGTAACGATAACGATAGTAACGATGCTTGATGATAATGATGATGACGATGATGACGACAATGATGATGACGATGACGATAACGATAGTAACGATGCTCGATGATAATGATGATGACCATGACGATGCAATGACGATGACGACAACGATGCAATGACGATGACGACAATGATGCAATGACGATGATGACGATGACGACAAAGACAGTGATACTGAAAACAAAAACCAGTTGCAGACACTCCAAATAAAAACAGCCTTGACTTAAAATCATTGCTGACAACTCGTCTCTTACATAATACAAGCCCCCTCCCTCTCCCTCATTCAATGAAGTTCCTCGGTTTGAGCGCCGTGATCGGTGCGTGCTAGGAGCATTAAGAGGGGAAATGGACGGGAAATGGGGAAGCAAAAGGTGATTGGGATTTCTTAGTGGTCTGATAGGGATACCGTGTCTTAACAATTTCTGCAACTGGTTGCAGCAAAAATACTGGTCATTCGTAAGGAATCGTAAGTGTATGAATCTTTGAGTACCTGTGCAACGCGTCTCATTTTGAATAGCATACCCCTGGGAACAACGTTCATCTAAAAAAAAACATGAACAAAGTCAAAAAATAAACTAACCTTTTGTGGTCTCTTACATTAGAAATCGCAAAAACACACTGTTAAGTGCAGAACAAGGTAAAGAAAGAAAAATAAAACTAAAATTTTGCGTCTCTCAATTGAAAACTGCTCTGCATTTGCTCCGTATGACTTAGGGTGCGTTCGATTGACCGTATTCCGGAATAAGAATACATGGAATATAAGTTAGAAATCCTTCGTTTTTACGTAGATTCACATTAAAATTGTCAAACATCCACTTAAACGCTATTTTAAACATATTTTTATTATCCTTGCTGTTTCGAGACGCGCCAAACATACCACGCATTCTTATTCCGGAATAGGGTCAATCGAACGCGACCTTAATAATAATAATAATAATGATAATAATAATAATAATAATAATAATAATAATAATAATAATAATAATAATAATAATAATAATAATGCTGTATTTATATAGCGCCATTTCCAGCGATGTCCAATGGCGCTTTACAGCCTTTCCGACAGTTACAACAGTTTCAACAAGATAATTTGAAGGGTCTCTGTCGAGTTTAGCAGTGTCAATCAAAAAAGTAAACACACTTACCACCAGTTTTAGCCGGGCATATACTACAAGGACTTCCCCATCCTTTGCCGACCGTGTTGCAGCAAATTTCCAGTGGGACTGCGCCATTTATCGCCTCCTCACAACGATCGTTTGTGATTTTGGTCCAACATTGAGCTGTTCGTTTGTCTGAAAAGCAAGACATTAAAAATACTTTTGTCTCTAACATTGTACACGCACTATGACTGGTCAGTTTAGCGACCCGTATTCTACAGTACATCCCGTTTCAGTTCATGGTTTTCTTTCCTCTGCGATTTGAATAATATAAGATGAACTTATAAAACTGGCATCATTTTCTCGTACAGTACTGTAAGTTACGGTAATTCGAAAAAAAGCGAGCTGAAAACCACATTACGGTTCTCCCAATCGATACGTAAGAGGTAACGAAAGTTAACCTTCAAAATGCCACAAGGTTGACCGAGTCGTATATAGTTTTCATGCTACTCTGGTAGGGAAAAATTTGAATGTAGCTTAATAAGTGAGAAGTATTTAGCGTCTCCATTAGCAAGGAGAGTTGTGTCTTAATATTCTGCGAAATTTTAAAGTTAAGTTTTCACTAGCGACGCAAAAACAAGCGCAAGCACAAAAGTAGCTTACGCTAAGTGAAAGCAAACATCGACATAAGCATCAAAATCAACCACGGCATCTGCCATTTTGTTTGAACGCTCAAATGCGGAGAATCTGGAACGAGTGCTTTAATTGGCCAGACGTAGCAAATTTCTTTGTGCTTATGCTGCGTTTCGTTTTCACACGACGCAAGCCAACGCAAGCATAAGCACAGGGAGCATGCGCGTTAGGTCCACTTCTTGCGCGCCAGGGGTCTGGAACACATGAACATTGACATGTTGCGTTGAAAATGATAAAAATGTTTGTGCGTTTGGCCACCCCGTTCAACACACGTCGCAACATCATGCAACAATGTTGCAAGATGTTGCGTTGAAATGTTGCGAGCGTTTAACCAGGCCTTTATGCTTGCGCTCCTGCATGCGTCGCTAGTGAAAACCAGGCTTTAGACAGACTCTTTAGGTCACAGAGGCGGGTAGCCAACGGATCGTTTCGGTGAACTGTATACAGACTGTATTCATGTTCACATGAGGCCTTAAAAGACAGAAAAAGCTGAATGGAGATTTTGGGAGTAAAATCCTTGCCCGGCCCTTTGGTTTTAAAAAAGCTACTATTTCTATACGTGGGATATAGAAGGGTGAGCTAGAATTTTAACCAAAAAATCAGCTCGTGAATTTGGGAAGGGTGATGTCAACCTGTATGACAAAATTCATACAAAACATTCCTAATTTTGCTTCCAAGCAAATTCTTGTGAAAACGGCAGGTCGTGGAATACCGAAGGTTTTCAAGTCTTTTGTATTTCCTTTACTCCAAAAGAAGCCGATGAATTTGATCCTCAAAGGATCGTTTACACTTAATATTTCTAATTGCGTATTTCTTGGTCTTTTTTTGAAAGCTTTTTAGCTTTAAATCCAATTGCTTTTAAATAAAGGCTAAAGGACATCTAGGACACGAAATTGCTTTCATTGAAAGCTGCAACTCGAAACACAATTTAACGATAAACTGTGAGTGAAGGCGAACGCAGATGATCCAGAAAATTAAGGGTTAACGAACGACGCGTACAAAATAAATGAGCGAACTGGAGAAGCCACTACGCGCGCCCTAACGTCGAACGCAAAAAGCCGTCTTAAAAAATACCTTGACAAATCCGACCTGATACATCAATTTGGTAATTGGAGGGACATTGGCATCGGAAGCTGCCGGGTGTATTAATGCACGTTCCGTCTATGCATTGTCCCTCAAGTTTACACTCGTCGATATCTGAAAGTGAAAAATTAATAATAATTGATGGCGACAGGATCCAATCGTGTAATCGTGTATAATTATATAGGAGATTACTGAAAATTCTCTCCGCTGATTGGTTCCACTTGAGGTG
>OX421448.1:60729968-60749968 GCA_949126865.1 Montipora capitata
CGTATTATAAAACACGAAACTAGCACTAGAACACGATCTCGAACTCAAACTAAAACCTAGTTACATCAAATTGATGTCCCATAAAAGCTTCCGTACTACGAGAGGAGATGTATGTTTTCAATAACCAGTCTAACCTATGACTTTTCGATTGCTATTAGGGATGCTCTACTGCTGAACTACAGGAGACTTACGAAAGCTCGGCCGTTAAATAATTCCCTTCTAGCAGAGTTCTCTTTTCTTTTGCATTCACTGGGCAAACGAGTACGAAACTCACGGTGTTGAGCATGCGCGGCGATTACTTAGCGTCCGAACCCTCACGTGATACCTCATGTTGTGTGGGCTCACTTAACAACAGCGGAATTACTGTAAAGGAATGCGCGGAACACAGCGGGCTCAAGTCACCGTCAGCAAACATATCATGGGGCATGCGGTTTGAAGAGTGCCGTCCAATGCTGTGGACGGTGGTTGGATCAAGGTGAATTTCGACCTCTGCTAGCAGAGAAGGCCGTTATGCTACGTTCAATCAAAAACTGTTGTTGTACCAATACAGGCCTTGCCATCTGCGCTGGGAGTGAAGCCATGATCACAAACACATCTAAAGCTGCCAAGTTCATTCACACACTGGCCATTCGTGCACATACTGCTTTGTTGACACTCGTCTATATCTTAAAAAATGTAAAAAAAAGAGATATGAAGAAAAACGAAGATGAATGGGTGGAGCTCACAAGTAGCATCGTTAAACTAAACATGAGGGGTTTTTTTAATATTCTTAACACATAATCCGCTGCACTGAGACACATTCTGTTTTAGTTCGTCCCGGGTGAAAGCGGGCACAAGACAGAGTATGTGGACACTGATAAGAACCATTTCAGGACGTGCGTTTACTGAACCTTACACTATGGTGACGCCGAAAGAACACTAGCAACAATCGCATTAAAATCAGCAAAACAATGGGCCAGCAGTGCATTTTCAACTTTCGTTTTTCGTTTATTAGTGTGGCCCGGTAGTTAGGGCGATTGTTCAAGAATCGTTGTGACCACTCCTTGAATTTGATCCTGGTAGTCCCCGGTTCAAATTTTCATCTGCACTTGTAAATACCCAACCTGTTTGCCTCCGGCCAGTTGGGATTCTTAAAAGTTGTTGGTCTGTTCTGCTGTTTCCTTGATTTCGTTTCATTGGCAATGAAAAGCTACTGTGGGGAGTCGTCAATTAAGTATGTATGTATTTCTCCCCTGTTCTCAACAACAGTTACGGCGAAGTGGAAAGACAAAGTATCAACCCAAAGTTCTATGCAAAACGTAGAAACTTAAAGAAATCACGGTTACCTTTACAAACATTTTGATCGCTTGAGGCCACGAACCCTTTGTCACAAGTACAGCGGTAGGAGCCCCGAGTGTTGACGCATGTTCCATTTTGGCAGCGTCCGGAAATGCGCTGACATTCGTTGATGTCTGGAAAGAAAAAGGCACGACATCGTTCATCATGTATAAAAGAGAAACAAAAGGTTTTATGATGCCGAGTGGATTGACATAGAAAAAAACGCGCAGTGTACACGACTTTGGGTTACTGATTTCGGGAAAAAAAAATTAAGCCATCACGAAAAATTTGGAACTCCAACCGTCTTTACCGCGCTTCGTAAAGAGCTGTAAGAAGAGACTATAAGATCTATTATTGTTGTTTTGAAGCCCCATATCAACACTGAAATTCTCCTTGTTGTTCTCTGTGCGCTTCATTACAAAAGTAGGTTGGAAAATGTTGTTGAAGGATCAAAGTGCTTCTTCCTCATGGATGAATTTGCAAATTCTTGAAACCTTTCCTGTTCATTTTGCATAAGTACAGTGAGGAGAAAATTGATGTTTGTGTCTCTTCGGATTTAAAGGGTTAGAGTCCCTTACATATGGGCGAAGTATCCTATAGCTGGATTGATTGATACGGACGGATTTGAAGTAAAGAGACAATGAAAGGTTCTTTGTTGTATGCCCATGTTGTCGTCAAAAATTTGGTCACGGTCATTTCAAGTTGCTGTTTTGACGAAAATGTAATGAAATGTACAAAACTGATGCGTGCAGCACGTGCAGCGTGATCATCACGGCAACGATAACGCCAAAAAGCAGTAATATTATTGGTTAAAAGAACCAAAATGCTCGTAATTCACGTGCGGCACGCTTTTTTGAACAATTCTCTCCCGTACTCGTCAAAACTACTCGTGAAATGACCAAATTTAAGGTTTTGACGACAACGTGGACAAACTACAATGAATCTTTCAGTCTCACTCTTTACTTCATATCCGTCGGTACCAATCCAGTTAGAGGACACTTCACCCATATTGTATAATATAAACAAGATGGAATATTCATGAAATACTTAGAATAGATCAAACCTATATTTTGAAGAGACGTTTTCTTCGAAGTAGCCGTCGTGGTTTCTTCTTTGTCCCCCCTCCCCAGTCAAAACAAAAATTTCTAGCTACGGCCTTGCAGTCGAATTTAAAAACGAAATATGAGGTGATACAAAAAATCATTATAATGAGGGCGAAAGGCGCAAATGCAAAACATGCCAAATTAAAATACAATCGTACCTAGTACCGGTGCATTTTCTCGCGCTATGAGCGAGTTATACGTAACTGCTTCGAATTCTCATTGGTTCCTTTCGTTTCTTCACAACAACAACAACAACAACAACAACAACGTGAAAGAGCCAAATTTGAGGTTTTATGAAGAATTTTCATTTTCTCCCCTAAAATAAGTCAGACCGTTCCGATCAATGCCACACCCTTGTCATATTAGAAAGGTTGAAATAGTCACGAAATGATTACAATCGCGGACGGCAAGCGGAAGAGAACAGAGAGAACATTTCGCGTGCCAGGACAGTGATATCTCCCAGATTTTATATAGTCGGAAATTTCAGCGGTCTCCTCCCTAACCCTAAGTAGGAGACGGCTGAAATTCCAGACTAAGATTTTATACTAATCATCTTTAATGGAGAAAAGATACTCAGCAATGTAAATGTGGTTGTGTGAAGACAGGTTAAAAGGGAAAACAGCTCACTTCGGGTTGCCGTCCGCGTCTCAAAAATACGCGTGCTTAAATTTAGTTTTCTCTACACTGACTTTAGACTCGCAAGTTTGGAAGTTTATTTTATTTTTTTAACTTTTAGTACTTACCAAGGCAATGTCGCATGTCAGAGCTTGCTTCAAATCCTGAATCACACGAGCATTCGTATCCACCAGCAAAGTTTATACAATCACCATTGCTGCATATTTCGGGTGACTCACACTCGTCGATGTCTGAAACAAAAACACGCGAGGGGCCTTTTTCATAAAGAGATGAATACTACTACTTTAATCCTAAACCTTGTTTTCACAAAGAGCAAAGGAGGAAGTCCTTGATAACGAAACTTGAGCATTATTTTTTTCGGTCTTAAGAGTTAGGGTAGAACATCGTGAAACTTCAGCTTAAAAATGGAGTCAAGCTCTGTTGTGAGGCCATTAAAGTTTTGGTAAAAAGTCCGTAAATTGCTTTTAAAAGTGGAGAGATTTGCGCACATTGGATCATGTCGGGCTGAACTGAAAGTTGCCCTCTTGGCAAAAGACAAAAGTTTGTTTGCAAGGTTTGGCCATGCAAGCGCAAGAAATGAAGGGGAAGCTACGAAAATGTTTGCCAGTTTATATCTGTCTGTGGCGGCTTATTTCTGCCTCTGGTCTCGAGTCTTTCTTTGAAGTACTTAACTGATTAGAGTGTAATGTGAAGTGCTAGTTTTCAACCCCATATGAACCATGTGAGTGTTAACCCTACTAATGGAAATGGACCCACAGAAGGACAGAGAAAAACTCTGACCAGGGTGGGAATTGAACCCACGACCTTCGGGTTAGATCACTGAAGTAGCCTCGTGGTTTCCGTGAATGAATTAAGTTCCTGAAATGCTTTGTTTTCTCTCACAAATACTTGCACAAATATTACCGGTGCATGATCTTCGATCGGAAGTGAGTGTAAATCCAGTACGGCATCGGCAGGTGAAACCATCTTTTGTGCTCAAACATTGGCCATTTTCACAGACTCCTTGCTGAGTGCACGGATCGACGTCTAGAAATAAAATCAAAAGTCAATTAGATATGAAACACTTTTCGCAAAATAAAACGAGCATACTGACTTACGTATTATATCACGTAATGGCCGCTGCATTGAATGACACAAACAACAGACCCGGGTTGTTCGAAGCATGGTTAGCGCTTACCAGCGTTAAATACCATGGAAACGTATATATAGGTTTGATACCTCTTAACCAACGGTTAGTGCTAACCAGACTTCGAGCAACTGGACCCAGGATTTGTAGATTTCGCCATTGTAATCTCCTCTGTAACTCCAGAATCGACCTCGTAATAGTACCATGAACGCAAAACGACATCGCCAGAAAATGGGAAACAGTCAGTATTTTCGTTTAGTAAAAGCGATCAAAACTGCTCGGTCAAGAGCCTGTGTCCTAGCTCATGTTCAACGCGTTTTTGTATAAACATTCCATTCATTTATTACGTTAAGAAACCAAGTATTTTGACTCCGTGTTTACATGCTTCACTAAACTGATTTCAGAGCCAAAAGTACTGGCTTACCGTAGCAGCTTTTTCCATCCGAGGAGACCTGAAATCCTGACTTGCAATCACACCGGAAGCCACCGTCTGTGTTGATACAGCGCCCGTTGCTGCACAGCGAAGAATTCAGCGCACACTCATCTATGTCTGCATGTTGAAAGCATTTCACTTATAAAGTACAACCGAAATGGATAAATTTGCCTTTTGTCTTCCCTAAGATAACAGCCTTCGAAAACATTTTATGCCTCTGAGCTTCGCATCAAGGACATTTTCAGCTAAGAATCGCACGGCCGAACGAATAGTCCATAAGCAAGCGTGGACTCCTACAAGTATGCACGCCACGAAATAAAAACAAGCATTTTTGTGGAACCGAGTTCACGATTTTGCTTTTGAAATCTCTTGTTCTTTTTTTTTAACGCTCAATTTTCGTACTTTGAAACCATCATGCAAGGGTCAGCCCAACCGGATATTCCTGACAAGTGGTTCGTACTAAGTGCTGTTCATTACAGTACTGCCGAAATAGGGTAAGCTTTTCTTCGAAAGCACTGAAACTGGACGAGCAGACTGTATTGGAGTTTACTCACCGTTGCATCGATTGTCGGGTCCCTTTTCGTACCCTGCGTTACACACGCACTGCAAGCCATCAGGGGTGTCGACGCAACTCCCATTAGGACATATCTCTCCCGGGCTTTTGCACTCATCGACTATGGAATAAACAAAGATGCTCTTTAGTTATAAAGAACAGTGTCACAGTAGCTCTTCTGATCTTACGTCAACATCAAGTTCAACTCTAAAGTTGTCTCTTCGGGCATTTTCAACTTGAAACAGTTATTTCCGTTAGGTTAGTACTTTTTACGATGTATACTATTTTTGTTATATTTTTTTAATGTAAATTCAAATTGTACGACACCATATATATTGTTGTTGCTCGCACATAGGGCATTTTAACAACCAAAAAAGAAGAAATCAAATTAATCCAGTTACCCGGATGAATTACCCATATTGAAACTAAAGCGATTTTTTCTAAACACCATGTCCAAATTTATGAAAATGACCCAAATCGCAGAAAACAAAACAAATGTCCCTTTTTTTTTTGTTAAAATTTGTATCCCATTCCCTTTCCATCCGCAGCTGGGATAAAAGGTAGTTTAAGAAACGACAACTGCTATGGCAACGACAACGACTAAAAGTAGTAATATTATTCAAAAAGAGGAAAAAAATGATTGGCGGTATTTATACTAGGGGTCGTCTCAGGCGTCTAAGTCTCCGAGGACTAGAATAAATATGAGAAATAAGGTGGACGCATTAAACGTCAGACGAATTAAACGTCTCAAGTTAATTGAGTCCAAACGACGCACTTAACAGAAGTCTTAGTCGTCTCAGAGGTCTAAGCCGTCTAGTATAAAGACGAGATGCACTAAACTGGGAAGCACTTAGCAATGAAGGGCACACAGTTTCTTTGGTGAGTAAATCCCAGTTTCTTTTAAAGAAAATCATGCATGACTTTGATTTCTAGCCGTCGCAGTTAAGTGCGTCTCGTATTTATATTACTCGCACTTACGGCCAGAAGTTTAATGCGTCTGGACGTCTTAGACGTCCTCTAGTATAAACACGGCCATAGTGCTGCACGTGCGCACGTGCGGCACGCATTTTTGCACATTTCTCTCTTGTACTCGTCAAAACAACAACTTAAAATGACCAAGTTTAAGGTTTTGACGTCAACGCGGACAAACAACAGTGAATCTTTCCTTCTCTCTCTCTCTTAATCTTTACTTCAAATCCCTACGTACAAATTCGGTTACAAGATACTCCGCCCTTATCGTACAACATAAACAAGACTGACGGAATCATCGTGAAACACTCGGTATTGCTCAAACTGAAAGCTTGAAGTGACGCTTTCGTCGCCGTAGCTGTCGTGGTTTCTTAAACTCCCTAAAGATATCTTCATACCACTAGTATGAATGATTCTTGATAACGAACTTATAGTGTTATTATTGGTCTTCATTGGCACAGAGACCTTTTTCACGTTTAAATTATTTTAATGCTAAAATCTTATGCCTTGGCGGCTCCTTTAATTCAACATAAATTCTAACAATGCAATAAAATTAAAGAAGGCAAACATGATGAAATTTTCTGAAGCGCAGACTACAACAAACCTGAAGGACTGGCTGTTGGAATTGATACGTTTGGACACAATGTCGAGTATTCAGCTGCAAAAAAGATATCAGATACGATATTATATAAATCTGCAACCAAAACCGACTAGAAGTCACAAAGGGAAAAATTTTTCATGGTTAACGTTACATTGTGTTGAATCCAAACTGAAATCGTCCGTACTTTCGTCAATACATACACCAAGAAGCAGCTTATATAACGTATCACGCGAAAGATTGTGACTCACCTCTGATCGCGTGGGAATGTTTGTGGCGTTTGTGGCGCAGAAATGCTATAGTCTTCCTGGGGTAGTTTTTCAGTGTTTCTTATGTTTATCTTTATTATTATTATTATTATTTTCATTTTCTTGTTTATTTTTCATCGTTTCCACTAATCTTGTGGTTTGTGTACGATAATGCTTGTGATATCGTGGTTTGCCGCCACCAAAGCAAACGCTATTAAACAAACGCGTTGTGTCTACTTCACATGTTGCACAAGTTAATTCATGCAAATATCAGTCCATGGCCGTAGATAGCGGAGTGGCAAGGGGGACAGTTGCCCCCCCCCCCCCCCCCCTCCAAAAAAATATATATATATTCGAAAGAAAAATAAATGTCGTCTCTTTCTGGAGTGTTGGGCAGATAGTTTTTACTTTACTGATATTACCTTTGAATCTTTTCACAGCCGATTCGCTTGTCTTCATTGATAAAGATATTTTTTAGGAAAATCCATTTGGAGACATCATAGACTAATCTGCTACTTAGCGATTTATCAATAGTTCAATAATAATAATAATAATAATAATACAACTTTATTGGGTAAACACAAATGGTAAAACCAGTAGTTTACAAAACCTTAAACTCTGCCAGTACCTGTCTCTCTAAACTTGGACTGATTAATGTTTAGTTATGACAAAATATCTATGAAAGTAGCACTTCCGTACCTCTGCATTTCAAATTTTTCTGGGAGAGCATTCCCGCTCACTTCTTTGCCCCTCACCCATGCAGTCAAAAATTTTTAGCTACGGCCTTGCAGTCGAGTTTAAAAACAAAATGGGGTGATACAGAATCATAATGAGGGAGATAGGGGCAAATGCAAAACATGCCAAATTAAAATACAATCGTACCTACAATGTAGCACCGGTTCATTTTCTCGGGCTATGAGCGAGTTATACGTAACTGCCTCGAATTCTCATTGGTTACTTTCGTTTCTTCACAAGCCCACGGAGCCCAGCCATCAGCAAACTGCACGAACTGAACACGTGCAAAAGAGAATAAATCACATACAACTTACGTGTTCCTTTGGCGGGACATTTTTCGCAGCGTGGTCCCCAGCCCGCGGGCGCCTTTTCAGAACAACAGCAGTCATATTTGGTCGTGTTTGTGAGGGACTGGTCAACACAGTATTTATTGACTATCCGCTGATAACAAAACGCCTCATTGGCGCCTAAAAATTAATCAAATCATCGATGAGTGTTTACATAGGTGTGAAAATCATCGGGATTGAGACTCCTCTTCACCCATTTTGCCAACCTCATCTACAATAGGTTGCCATTTTGCTTCAGTTTTACGGTACACTCTGCCCTTAACAAAGAGTTGGCTCCATGTTTGCTTTAGGAGAAACAGGGACCTTACGTTCTACAACAGAATCGAAATACTTTTTCCTTCTTATTCCGGGAGTCAACTTAAACTAAACAGACTCGCCGCTGTGTGCTCCGGTTTTCATGAGTTCCGTATTTTAGATTGCAGATTTGAAGAAAGGAAAATAAAATGTACCAAAGTAAATTAACGCATCTTCATAAGCATTATGTGCTCATCTTTAATTTGCTAAGTGGACTTTACGTTGACGGTGCTTTAGTAGACTCCCCGTCAGGTTTCACGTTTATACTTGTTTCGAGAAATCTCTTGGCAGATTTACCGCGGTTTTCTCGCGGTTGGGAAGTTAGGGAAAAGAGTTACAAGCGATCAAATGCAGTTCGAGCCACTTTTAACATTTCACCCTTCACGAACGAGAGCTCTAACGATTCCTAAATTGATTGTAACATGTAGAAAAAAGAGGAGAAAGTGACTTGTAACAAATCGGCAACTGCCGGAGATTTTTTTTACAATAGTCTGCGCAGTAGTTTTTGTCCCTCTTTGACTAGGATGGAGACGCTAGGGCTTAGGACCGAGGAAAATGAAAGGTGTTGAGATTTTTCCCTTCTCAAGCGCGTTTTCCCCTATCCGCCCACGTTTCCCGCGTAATTTTTAAACGGAAAGGAAGAAAAGCCCTCGGAACGATCTACATTTTTATCGAAAGAAAACTGATCATTTTGAAAACACTTTTGCAGGGAGGAAGAAAAGGAGAACCTTTTTAGAAAAGGAGAAACTTAAGGATTTGAGAAAAGACGTCCTTACGTATGCAGAACGTCTGGTCATCATTTAGCCTGTATCCTTCTTGACAAGTGCAAGTAAAACTTCCTTCCGTGTTCTCGCACAGGCCGTTAGCACAGATTCCTGGTATTTCTGTGCACTCATCTCTATCTGCAAATTAAAATGTTCCGTGAATTAATCTTCAGCTCGGTCAGAGAAAAATGATGTTCAAATAAAGAAAGCATACCTATTCTTAATACACCCTTTTGGAAATGTCGGAATATTGCATCCGGCGTCATAGTCATTGGAGATTGGAGACAGGAGTTAGCAGTGAACCATTAAATTAAATTTCTTTTATGTCACAATTTAGAGTGAATTCAACTACAATTGGCGCCGAGCTTCATTCTCAAGCCATTCGTTTATGAGATTAGGAGTTTTTTTTTACGCCCTACCACCCCCAACATAAAAGAATACTTGCATTTAGAAAAGGTGAACAAACATTTCCTTTTACCTACCAACACATTTCTGTAAATCGGTATCTAGTTTTTGCCCTGTTGGGCATTCACATCTGTAGCTTCCAATGGAGTTCACGCATCTTCCGCCAGAACATATCTTTGGAATCGCTTTGCACTCATCAATGTCTAAAAAAAGTATTAACGAAGAAATATAATGTTTTGGACTTAATAAGGAAAGAAACGTTAGAGAAAAACGAAACGGAAAAAGGAAACAGGGAAGACGTAGGAAATCTTGGCAGGACGACGCCACAGATTGGAGTAGGAAAGGATTACAGGAAACATCACGAATGGTAGCCTCCCACGCAAACTCTCTTAGGAATTCGCCACGCGTTTCTCTCCCACGAGCGTGACGCGTGACGAATTCCTAAGAGAGTCTGCGTGAGAGGCTACAAGAATGGCGGAGAAGATGAATGCTTGGCGTGAGCTAGTAAGAACCCACTTATGTACAGAATAGTAAGTAATAAGATGCACGCCCAAGTTCGACATCTAACACAAAGTGTACCCTTTTCCATCTGAGCCTTTGTTACATATTTCCAACTTGAACAATATGGTAAGGGTAAAGGTTAGCGTATTTTTTAGCTAAAGGTAAATGCAACTGTTTCTCCTTCCTTGAGGAACTGCATTTGGGTGACACTTTGTGATGTTTATTTTCTGTATTCCGAGACACAAATGATGTTGAAGTTCGGGAGAAGAGCAAGAGGGACACTTCGTGACGCTTAATGAAATCGGCGTGTATCTAATTAGGGGAAAAAAAGGCAAGGTGACACACGCTAACACCAACCCGATGTGATGTGTTACTGGATGTAACCCGGTGTTAGTTTACGCCACGCTGATGAGGCCCAGCAAGGCCGAAACAGCTGTCCCAGGCAATCTCGTCCCCAGAGTCTGCTTTTCTTTTGGTCAGCACCAAGAACACGGACTCTGGCCACTTCCAACTTATGTGCAGTCGTAGTGAAGGTCCATTTTCGTAACCATTTACAACCACTGTTGTTTCAAATTTTGAGCGTGCGTAGACGAGCCGGAAGTCGGTGATTTTGCGGACTTCCTGCCTTGGAAGTGGCAAGAGTCCATTTTCTTAGGGCTGACCAAAAGAAAAGCGAACTTTAGGGACGAGATTGCTGTCCATGGCTGCTAATTGACCGGGTGAAATGGTTGTGCGCATGCGTGATGTGTTGGCCACACCGGGTTGGGGTTATGGTGGGTCACCTTTCTTTTTTTGTTTTTTTTCATCTAATTAGGGGCATTAACTTTTCATGAAGCGTAAAAAAGTGACGCTTATCACTTTCTCAAATTTTACCTTTTCTCCTCTTTTTCTCTGCAGATGAACAAATAAAATTAACTGCAAAATATTTCGAGCAATCCAAACAGGTTTCGAACCTGCGGCCATCGATACCTGGTTCGGTTGCTCCTGTCCTACTTTCAGAATAAGGCATTGAACTACTTTCAGAGGAAGACTCTTTCATGGCTCTTGTTGGCATTCATTTAGCGGATCTTGATCACAAACTACCAGTTGTGAAAATGAAAAACGAAAGATCTACAATACCTTGACATGCTTTGCTTTTAAAATTTGGGAGAAATCCTCTGTCACATGGTTCTGTGGAAAAGAATACATATGGTTTCATGGTATGAAGACAAGAATAAAATTGAACTCAATTTTCTTTTCGTTTAACAGTTGTTTTAACATGTAAAGATTCGGGAACGACAGCGATAACAATAACGATAACGATAACGATATCGATAGAGATAACGATAACGCCGAAAACGATAGCGATTATGATAATACCTGGCTTGGCGGGACAGCGTTCACACGGGTTTCCCCAGGCTTTCCCAATGCTAGCACAACACGTGAGTCGCGTGCACACGACTCCCTGAAGCTGGTTGTGACACATGCGATTCCTAACCTCAGTGTAACAAGGACCAAGTCTGTAATCTAACCAAAAAAATGATCAGCTTTTAAGTCTTAGTTACTTCTGTCAAATATACAAATATAAAGCGAAAACACAGAAAAGTCACGTCTTACCTTGTTGACAGCGGTTACCAGTAAATCCATAAGGGCATGCGCATTTGTCTGGCCCTACGCAACGTCCTCCATTGAGGCACTCTTCCTGACAAATTGCTTCAAAAGAAAGTACACTTAGTCACCAAAAAAATCTTCAAAAAAATGTCCGTTTTTATTTGATTTGACTTGACGAGATTCGAAGGCTTTTATCTGAGTATCGTAAAAAAAAAGCAAATAAAGGAACAACAATCAGGTTTAGACAACCCCATGACTGACCATGAGCAAATCATACAATTGAAAATACGAAAATACGAAGCCTACAGCCGTTTCTTAGCGCAGGAAACGCGTGCTAGTAACGTCACAAACAGTTTTACCTTGATGGCCTCTGCAGATTGGTTGACAATGTGACACGTGATTTTTGAGCCAATCAGTATTGTTATCCACTCTCAAATGAAAGCCGTTCTATACAGAAACATGAACTCACGTGCTTCACAAAATTTTCCACTGAATCCTTCTTTGCAGATGCAGGTATCTTTTACGCATGTTCCTCCATTGAAACATAGCACCGTACATTGATCGCCTGAAAAGAAAAGAAAATTAAATTAGGGTCACCGAACCGGAACTGCCTTTGTTTTTTCCGGAAAAGATAGTCTAAAAATAGATCGGTCTGTAAAAATGCCGTTACATAGGCCCAGTATGGGAGCTGTAGGCTCCGGGTCATGGGTTCCTGGTTTACTACAGTTATCCGAAGAAAAAATATCAAAATTCTGAAATCTGTGAAATTAAAGCAAAATGATGTCTCTTGTGAAGTGTTGGTCACTGCAATTGATGTAAAATGTAATTTTACCTAACAAATAAATACAAATCATGGAAAAACGCTTAATATAGCGACGGACTTCCTGGAGGGGGACTGGAAACTAGACATTTCAAAGGCCTTTTTCTCAAAACCTAGCCGTACAACCAGGGTTAAAATTTTGCGAATTAGTAAGCAACATGTAGACAAAACCGTCAACATTTTTTCAAAAAGTTCTATCAGACAGTTTTTCAGTTATTAGTAAAATAAACGAAAATCGACGTTTTTGTCATTTGTGAAAAACCTGTCTGGCAGATTTAACTATTTATTTCTCTACATAATTATTTTTTCTCGCTTTCGGAAATCCTGAAATTTTGAGGTGGGGTCGTACGGCTGGTTTTCGAGAAAAAAAGCCTTTGAAGTGTCTAGTTTCCAGTCCCCCCTCCAGGAGCTCGGTCACTATGTTTAGCATCATTTATTTGTTCGGTAAAATTACATTTTACATCAATTGCAGTGACTAACACTTCAGAAGAGACTTCCTGTTGCTTTAATTTCACAGATTCCAAAACCTTCATCTTTTTCTTCGGAAAACTGTAGTAAGCCACTTTAAGAAACGAAGACCACTGTGTGACCACGGAAACAAAACTTCACTTCAAAATAATTTTTCACCCTTTCACAAGTATTTCGCGATTATTCCACATTGTTTACGTTGTACAATACGGGCAAAATTCCCTTTAACTGGGTTGATACGAGTGGTTTTGAAGTTAAGATGGAGACTGAACGATTTATCTTTGTATGCTCGCGTTGTTGTCAAAAACCTAAATTTTGTTATTTTCACGTTGGTGGTTTGAAGAGTATGCCACAGAAAAAAATGGACAAAAAATGCATGGTGCGGGTGATTATATTTCCTCAGTCTTTTAAGCAATAAATAGGGACTTTAAGAAATATTAGGGAGTTTAAGCAAAGACGACCTCTACGGCAACGAAAACGTCAGTCGAAAATATAAATCAGCGCTATCGGAAGTATTTCGCGATTATTCCGTCTTGTTCACCTTGTACAATACAGGCGAACTATCCTGTAACTGGATGAGTACGAACGGTTTTAAAGTCAAAACAGAAAATGATTGTTTCATTGTTATATGCTCACGTTGTCGTCAAAAGCTAAAATTTGGGAGGATACCTAAACTTCGAGCCAGGATTCCAGCCAGGATTCGAGCTAAGATGAGCTTTCTCCGCTATTTATTCTCGAATTTCTCGGTTAGGTTAGGTCTCGAATCGGTTAGGTTAGGTCTATTTAGGTTGGTTCTAGTCTAGTTACGTCTAGTTACGTCTAGTTAGGGTTAGGGTAGGTCTCGGTTAGGTTAGGTTAGGTTAGGTCTCGGTTAGGTCTCGAATCCTGGCTCGGATCCTAGCTCGGATCCTGGCTCGAATCCTAGCTCGGATCCTGGCTTTATTCTTAGTTTATCTCAAAATTTGGTGATTTCGCGTTGTTGTTTTGTGGAAAACGGAAAAAAATGCACGGAAATTCGTGTTGCACGTGCAGCACGATTATTTTTCCTTTTTTAACCAATGATATTCTTGCTTTGTGGAGTTGCCGTAGCCGTAGCAGTCGTCTTTGCTTAAACTCCCTAATGACTACGGCTTACGGCAACGACAACGGTACAAAACAATAATATCATTGATTAAAAGAGGAAAAAGAATCGTGCTGCACTTGCGGCACGCATTTTATTGCTGTACTCTGCACAACAACGTCTTGAAAACAAAAACGTTCCATTTGTCTCGCAACATTGCTTCGAAACTAGTCGAAAAGCGATGTTGCGCGTTTTACATCCCACGAGCAACCTGTCTCGCAACAAAAAAAATGTGTTACCAAGTTGCTGCAGCGTGTTGCAGAAAGTAGAACAGATTTCTACTTTCTGCAACACGATGGAAAACGCGCAACATCGCTTTTCGACTAGTTTCGAAGCAATATTAATGTTGCGAGACAAGTTGGGCGTTTTTGTTGCTCTTATTTTACCGTGGCCGTCATCATTTCTTGAACTCGGATTCTTATTGCCCTCTTCGGACCCAAGTTAGCGGCGTAAATAGAGCCGGCCGTACAGAATCTACATACCTTCCACCTGGACACCACTGCACGAAGGACTGAAGGCACCATTTGGACACCGACAGACTCCAGGACTGAAACACTCTCCAGTTCCACATCCGTACTGGCACATAGCTATGTCGTGGTATAACAAAACAGACAGTTAGCGCACTAATGTTGCTCGGATTTTATCTGGAATGGCTATGTATGACAGACCATGACACTATAATTGTTGCCATGGAAACAAGGTTGTTCTCGATTCTCCTCCGCGATATACCCTTCAAATTTAAGGGGCTTCTAATTTATTGGGGGTTGGGGGGGGGGGGGGGGGCGATTAGAAAGAAATGTGGTGGGTACTTCCAGATTGCAAGATAATTTTCTTTATCATTTGTTTAGCAGTATTTTCTGGTAGTGGAAAGCCTCTGCTATTTTTTTTGTCAGTTAAAAAACATTGTGCGTTACAGTTTTATCGAAGAACCATTTCTGATAATTGAATTACAACAAATTATTTTGTTATTGTTGTTGTTGTTTTTTCTTAGTTCAGTGTTTAGGATTTTCCTTGTACTAAATCGAGAACCAGTTGGCTACTGTAGCTACCATAGGTTAAATGTCATGTTATTCACAAAAGTGACAACCGGGCACGCTGTAATCTGCGGTTAGTTTCTAATTTCAATCCTTTGGGATTTTTACTCGAATAAAACCATTTTTCGATATCTTATTTTCTGCATTGTCACTACCCATTTATTAGAAAATAGTTATGTTTTGAAGAAGTGACCAGAAGCGCGCTTTGCCTATTAAAACTGAGTAGGAACCCCTCTCTCTTGGTAGGCAACATCTCATCCAAGGGAGAGAATGAGAGGCGGTGGCATTAATTTGTGATTTCCACAAAACCTAGGTGTTTGCTGCTTGCCCTTGTGCACAGAAGTTGCATTTATGAAAAACACTAAACAACACAATCATCCTTCTACATGAAAGTTTTTTTGTCCTCTTCCTTTATTTGTAGCACACTGTTTTTGTCTTTTCGTTTTTCTTATTTCCCCGTTAATTAAACGCGCGTCTCTTATTGCGACCAGGCCAATTGATGGTCATTGATTCTTCCTCTTTTACCTCACTTGACCTCCACGGCTACTGAATGAAGTTATAATAAAACTAAGTTGATGGTGCTAATTTAATTTGCACTCTTGTTCAGGCAATCCAAGACGAAGAAATAATTATTGCTTTCTTTCCTGGGAGTCAAAAAGGAAAAAGGGTGACCAAAGGTCAACCGGCCGCATTTCTGGGATGTATTTGAAAAAATAATCGAGGTCTTTCGCGAAAGATGCGTCCTAAGATAGTCAACTCGCGATAAGGACAGAGGAAAAAATTCCTCCGTTGTTTCGCAGCCAAAATTAAGAACTTAATTATTCCTAAAAAATGAAGATTCGTCTAGTCTTCGTCCATACAGCCGTTAAATTTATCCAAGCAGAATCACTTCAGTATTTAATGGCTCGAATTTTTAAGGGAAATAAAATAGAACTCTTGTAAGCATATCGCCACAGACGCGCCATTTAAAAGACTATTTGAGATTTACCATCGAGCTTTATACGACGAACAGCAAACGTCTGTCTGCTAGCTGTTTGCAATTTACGGTTTCTTTTATGACCTTTTATCAGTCGTTGTTAGCCGTTCCCTGCCAAAAGTTTAAATATTGTTTGTGAAAGGGTTCACAAGTTCATTAATGTTTAAATTCAAAACACATTTTTGTCGGAAACTGGATTAGCTCTCACTCCCTAAAGGAACTCTTGGCAAAGGTTGGGCATTACCCAAATAGAGGGGGGTCAGCTCTTTGCCCAAGACGTGTGAATAGTCTATGCTAAGTTGAACATTACTTACGAATGATGCACAAGCCAACAGAGGAACTCCGGCGCCAACCAGGGCAACAATGAGGGTTAATTCTGCCACCACAAAGATTCGGCCTGGGAAATCGAAATAATTAAATAGTGCTAATCAAATTCACATCATTGATACAACGCTATTAGTGAAGAAATCATCTGACAGTTCGATTTGTGGTATCAATTAACGATTTCGCATGGGGGCGATATCTGGCAAGAAATCATGCTTTGATATGGGCTGGATTGATTATTCAAAAAATACATTGACTCGACTACGGGCACAGCACAAATGTAAAAGAAAGGAATACATACAAACGTATAACGACAGGTTTTGAAACTATTTTCAGAAACCTAGCAGAGTAACACAAGTCGATGTTTTGATGAATAATACAAAAATGAAAACAAGCTAGCGATTCCACACCAAAGATAGAATGTGATTAAAATTGCCTTCAACCATGAATATACAATTCCACTTGGACAGCAATTTCCTTTTTTCGCATTCAACAAAGACACCGTCTATCGTATTGCAAACATAGACTCACCCAGTCAGTAATGGGTATTGTGTTCGTGGGATGGTTTGTACGTCACCTTCACTAGAGTTGAACTGCTGTCCATTAGATGACCGCCATGTAATCACCCACAACAAAGTCATAAACAAGAAAGATTCCATCGTGGTAAAAAATGATGGCTCTGATTTTGCCGCACAAGTGAATTCTGCTGTATGCGCTTCTTGGAGCGGTCAAACGTTTCCCAAGTGTAATATGTGACCCCAAGTACAAGTGCCGTCTTGAATCACACAAGTGAGCGCTCGGAAACTACAAAACGCAGGCGTTTATATCAGAAAGATGTAAATTAAGAGTTACAGCTCAGAGTTACACAGAGCTTAGTGACGAGACTTATACTTCCAGTTTTGAAGGCGCAAATTGCAAAAGCTTCACCGATTGAATTCGCACAGATGTCATTTCAACTGACAGGAAACGCGAAATGCCAGAGAGGAAATTAGATACGTGACATTTATGATCAAGATTTTTTGTGGTCAAACCTGACACCCTCCTTTTGTTTATATTCTTTACTTGAAGAAAGTAAAATGATAATAGGAATTGCAATCGAGGTCCTCGCCCATGGCTGCTTTCATCATTCTGCAAATAGCATACCAAGTGCTACGCAAAGATAAAAATAATACTAGAGACCGTAAAGATCACGCGATCTTCTACAAGTACAATTTTGCGTTCCCGTACGACGGGATAAACCTATGTATCACGCGAAGATTGGTCTGTTTCCTACGCGAATTTTCGGACGCCATCTTAGAGGGACGAAATCCAGCAAATCTTGTTATTCGCTCAGGGTGCGTTCGATTGGAAAATCTGGCAGTTACATATTAAAATCTGGATCTTCGGATTTCCAATCGAACACAAAATCTGAAAACGGATTTTGTCGCAGATTCACTAATTGAAATTCCATGTCGGGTAAGGATTTCAATTAAGAAAATCCGTTGCCAAATCCGTTGACGGTTTTGTGTTCGATTGGAAATCCGAAGATCCGGATTTTAAGATCTAAATCCGGATTTCCTAATCGAAAGCACCCTAAAATTTAAACTTTAAATATTTTAAATTTAAAAGTTATCGGTGCCTTTCTTTTATAAAGTTTTGAATGTGACTTTTTATTCAGCAAATGATCGTTTCTCCCTACGGGCATGTCGATGGACTTCCTCTAAGAACGAACTATGCCCGGACAATTGTTCTTTAATTTAGTTCTTTTAATCGAATTGTACACAAGCGGAATTCCCTCCCTTTGAGGTCCGTTCTTCCAGTGTTCATACTTTCAATCTAGAACTTACTATTGCAGTGGTGAATCTTAGTTAAAATATTATGTTATTTATTGTTTTAATATTCCATATCATATTTTATATATTATTTAGTGTTTCCACTGTTGTTTACAGATCATCCTATGTTACAATTCTTGCACCAAAAACTGTAATAAATAAATAAATCAATCTATCAATCTATCAATCTATCAATCTATCAATAAATAAATAAATAAATAATGAGAAAAAAATAATCTTGTAGCCCGGCGCAGCATGCAAGCATCTCAGTGCATTTTTTTTCCGCGCTCTGCTTACGGGAAATGACTAAATTTAAGTGAATCCTTCGTTTTCAATCTTGGTGTTTTCTGTACCAATACATAAAAATTTGGGCCATATTCCCGGGGGGGGGGGGGGGGTACTCCCTTATAAGGGCTTAATGGGGACGTGCGGCCAGCCAGGGTATGTTTTTCGGGATTTTTGTCTTGAACAGGGTATCCAATTTATCATTTTTTGTCTTAATCAGGGTATCGACTTATCAATTTTTGTCTTAATCAGGGTATCGATTTATCAATTTTTGTCTTAAACTGGGTTAAATGTCGTAAACAGGGTATCAAAAATCGGAATTCTGTCTTAAAATGGGTAGGAAAATCAGCGATATTTGTCTTAAACAGGGTCAGGGTATGAGGGGCGCCGCACCTCCCCAACCAGGGATATATCGAGTACCCCCCCACCCCCCCGGGCCCATATTGTACAATGTGAAAGAGATGGAAAAATCGGCAAAGCACCGTTAGCGCGAATTTATATTTAGAGGCCACATTTTCATTTACGATACAATTGTCGTTGCTTCACTCCATATCATAGAGATTTAGAGCTACATTTATGGGAAACGTTAAAAGCGGGGAAAAACTTGTGTTTTGCAAAAAAGCCACCGCGCACCGGTGGCTCAGTTGGTTGAGCACCGAGCTGTCACGCGGGAGGTCGTGAGTTCAACTCCGGCTGGACCAACACTCAGGGTCTTTAAACAACTGAGGAGAAAGCGCTGCCTTTGTAATTACATCTGTAAATGGTTAGACTCTCTAGTCTTCTCGGATAAGGCGATAAGCCGGAGGTCCCGTCTCACAACCCTTCAATGTTCATAATCCTGTGGGACGTAAAAGAACCCGCACACTTGTCGCAAAGAGTAGGGCATGTAGTTCCCGGTGTTGTGGTCTGTCTTCTGTGGTGTATCATGGTTGGGATGGTAAATGCTCGGAGATATTAGCTAAACCAAGCTACTCTAAAAATCCGAGGGTAAATAAAGATGTATGATATGATATTGGATTTCGGCTCGAATTTAGTTTCGTAGTTTCTTTCTTTTTCAGCTAACAACTATCGCGCAAATACCGAAACAGAGAAATACGAAGAAGAAAATTATGGACATGATTGCTTTAACTCAATTGATTGTGCTAGACTGTTGTTGTATTTTACGAGCGGAAGGGACTCACTTTGTTCCCCTCGCCCCAACGTCAGATGATTTGACCGCTGCGAAAAGATGCGAAAGACTGGAGAGAGCCAATGAGAAAAGGGTGCGCTAGAAAGTCTTGCGCATATTTTGCAAGAGAAGACAGCAATTTTTCCTGTGTTTTCGTTTTGTAATATTTTTCAAGTTATTTGCCGATTTTCCAGCTTTTTGCAAGGTGATCTTCAATCGCGTGAGCAAGGTTGTTTTTTTGCTCTGCGTTGGGCTTTCTTCTCAAGACAATTTCGTCAACGTTCTCTCTGGCGTTGGCTAACTGACGTGTTTACATTTTACTTTCCAGCTTTATTGCGTTCGTTTGAGATCTATCGATATTCTTTTTCAACTGTT
>OX421448.1:60754968-60782468 GCA_949126865.1 Montipora capitata
AGTTAGTAATGGCAGACCATTAAAATTAATAGGAAAATTCTAGTCATAATAAACAGGTGTCTTTTTAAATTAAGGCTTAAAACTTTGGCCCCTTAGTGTTTAGTTAGTGTCCCTGTGACCAAAAAATCAATTCTTATTTTTCTTTGGATTTCAAAACTATGTTAACTAAACACTAAGCGACCAAAAAGACACCTGTTTATTTTGACTGGAATTTTCCAATTTAATGGTCGGCCATGCATTACTAACTTTATGATCTTGAGAGAGCTGGATCGAGGAGAAAGTGACGTCAAAGGCTCGGTACTTTAAGAATGCAATGTGTGTGTACGCCACAGAATTAATATGCAGCACGAGGGTTTTGGGCTTTCTGACTTTTAAACTCGCGTTTTGCATATATAATGAGCTGCATTCACACTTCTTCCCGGATCCAACCCTCTGAGGTCCAATCGGTCAGTTTTGAACGTGAGTAATGGCGGACCGTAAAATCCAAAATGTGCACTCAAAGTAAACGGCCTGTGGATAAAAATCAAAGCTCAAAATTTTGAATTCAGTACCACTGAAGGTAAATTGCGTTGGTGGGAATAGCTGGATTTGAGTGGAAATATCCTTTTGCAATTATTAGGCACTGTAGACCATTAGAGGGACTATGTCACGTTATTTTAGGGTGTTTCAGTTTTGCCATAAATTTGAAAAACGTCGGGCCGTCTTTTTAAGGGGCCGCGGAGTACGTTTGAAAGTGGGGGGGGGGGGGGGGGAGCTAGGTCTTGGTGTATTTACGAGTAGTGTAAATTACTAAGTTTTCGATCAAGGCCATTTAAATAACGTACACTGTTCTGTTTCTGCTCGCACTTTTTCTATAAGGAACCTTCCTTTCTTTCAGACTCTTGTTTCTCTTTCCGCACTGGGTTACGTGCATCTGTGGGACATGAAAACATGCCAACCGGTAAGTGTGTTTCAGGGCTTTTGCTCACATTTTATGTGGATGGAGAAAGTAGAGAGTAAATTATACATGGGCAAGGAAAATTGTAAACGTTTACTTCAAATGTAAAATTGCTGTATAGTTCAATAATCTCTAAAGCTGCCAACAACGAAAGCTTCGACAGTGCAATGAAAGCAAACAGTTGTCCACTCATAGAAGCTGTACCTATCAGAGGAATGTCTAAGTCATAGAAGTCCAAAGTCGCTCACTAATTAACTTAAAGTACAAAAGCTTTCAGTTGTAATGTGTTTTCACTATCGCCATTTCTAAAGGCAGCTAGGAATTAATTTGAATTCCACTCTATGTTATGCAGAAAAAATGCCTTTGCTCCAGCTAGCCTAATCTGCGATCAGGCACATTTTTGGGATCGCTCGTACTATTTTTGTTTAGCCAACTCCAGAGTACAGTACCGCCTGAATGTATTGACCCCTTCACCGCGTCACCCTGTCGCGACTTTCCCTCGGTATTCTCGCGGTAGGCCGATTTTCTGCCTAGGGAAATTTACGGCCTTAGGCTCTAAAGTTCCCGCGGAAAAGTCCACCGAGATAAACCCTCGGTAATTAAAATTCCGCGGTGGAGTTGGAAATGGTTTCCGTTGACATTGTGTTTCGATAAGCCAGATTATAATGTTGAAATCTCACCGAAGAACAGAAACTGAACAAGTTTCGGCTGAAAATTGCGAACAGCAATGGACCTGGGTTGCCTTTTCCTTTTACATGCGAAGAGAATTTCCGTAGCCAGATTCCGACCACATTTGAAACCTTCTTTGCGACATATTTTGATTGCAGTGATTATTTCGTAGACTTCTTCGATGTATGTACAGTACGAAACTGAAATAAAGCCTGATTGCAGGTTACAGCTACCCCAATTCAGTCCTTTATATAATTGCTCAAGTATTCCGAACATGGGTTTTCTTCATCTCCCTTTGAATCTTGTTCAACTTAAAAGCACTGCAGTTTTTCATTATTTAGTCACAACCACGCTTGTGTTTTTGTTCCCTTTGTAGAAAAGTACCCTGACTTTAAAATATGCAGAGGAAACAGTTTGTCTTGCCTTGGAAAACGATAGCATGTTGTATGCTGTCGGTTCGCAGTCACAAGTTTCACTGTTCGACGTAAGAAGTAACAAACCTGTGGCAAGCATCAATTCGAACGATCCTGGTGCAGGCGTTCGTTCCTTAAGTTTCCGAAACTTGTTATTGACTGTTGGAACTGGCCTGGGTTCCCTGTTTTTCTTTGATTTGAGAACTGGCGGCTTCTTGAAACACAGGTCCACCGATGAAATGATCTGTTATCGGTCAGGAAAAGGCTGGCTGGTAAGTGTTGCAGAATCCAAAACATATCAAACTTCCCAGACCTATTTTGCAACCGACTTTTCTTGTGAAATTTTTGAGTAGAACACAAAGAATAATAAAGCAAGGCTAGCTGTGGGGCTGAGGTTTTATAATTTCAATATTTCGCCATGTTCAGAATGACTTTTAAACAATTTAGCGAGCCTTGCTTGTCTATCATACAAATTATCTGTTTAGATCCACCAGTATTCAACGTCTTTGCCCTAGGCATTTGTCCCTTGCTGAAAAAAATGTGCAAAGTTAGTTGGACAATTCTCTCCCATACTCGTCAAAACTACTACGTGAAATGACCAAATTTAAGGTTTTGACGACAACGTGGACTAACTACAGTGAATCTTGCAGTCTCATTCTTTACTTTAAATCCGTCCGTTACCAATCCAGTTATAGGACACTTCACCCATTTTGTTTAATATAAACAAGATGGCATAATCATGAAATACTTAGAATAGCTCAAACTATACGCCGTACCGTCGTGCTTTCTTAAACTCCCAAAATTCTCTATCAGAACGGACGCGGACAGTTCAATCAGTCAACTATCCAATCATAATGCATGACCAATTGTTTTTGCCTTTTTCATCTGGTTAAACTGAAATGTGGCGCAATTTTAACTGAACCAAACTCCAATCTTTGTAATGCAAAACCTGCTTTTTAATATGCGGCTTCAGGGGCCATTATCGCCCTGGAATGACCCTCCTTCGTTCTAATATGTATTCAACAAGTCTATCGTAGACTAAAGAGCTGACAAATCTACGTGTATGGGAAACCTTTGTGGATTAAGATTATAGATATAGATGTAGAAAACCAATGCGTCGTGAAATTACTCAATTCAGAGCGGTTTTCCTTTTGGTTTCACCGATTACAACGGGCTTAAGGTGATTCCTCAGTATTGCATTGCGCATCCCTACTGCGCACGATTTTTGCGTCATTAGCGCGCGCAAATTAGCGCGTGCACGTACACAGTGAAAGAAATTTCCCTCAAGCTAAGCTCGATAGCGAAATAAATGCTCATTTTCTTTTAAACGAGCATGGTGACCTGTATTTTTTATTGCATAATAATAGTGTGCATATTGTGCCCCTTAATTTAAAAGAAAACTAAAAAAAATTATCGGGAGCAAAAAAAGATCTAGGCGAAAGCGTGCAGGAACCCGTTACTCTGTGATGCAAATTATGACCGCAAAAATAACGACTCTACGAACGCTTTACGTCCACGTCGTTTCAAATAGTGTTATGTTTCCACAAATTTTATATAATATTGTTCTATATGCTCGACATTTTCTACCTGTTAAGTTTTTTTCCGAGTATTACTTTTATAAACTACCTATCGAGCTACCGCAAAATGTAACGTGGACCGATGAATAATGCGCCTAAATAGCACGAGTACAAGCATAAATTGGGTAAGATTGGCCCATCATATCTCTTAAGCGAGAATGGTGACCTATCATTTTTATTGTTTTTTTCGAAACAGTGCTTGGTAGAGAACATTCAGGGAAAGTTTTAAAAAAATTCATCGGGAACTTTAATTTCTGAGGAATCACCTTAAACAACGCAGTCATATTTGACTTGCTCAAGCCGCGTGTAAAATGCATGCGTGCGCCATTTGTTTCGGTTTTGCCTGAAAAGGTTGCGCAAGACGTCGAAGCCAATCACTGATTGCTCAAAATGCAAAACTAACTGTCAATGTATCAGTACTCATAACGCAATTTAAAACACTACGCCAATTTACTGGAGGGTAGGTGCCGTAAAGGCAGCAGTAGAGGAGACGCACTCTCCTCAGCAGCAAGACAATCGAGCCACAGTTTACCACCCACGGCACCCGTCAACACATCACTGAAACCAGTGTGTGGAGTGTATACTTACCCTAAAACATGGGAGGGAGGGAGGGAGGAAAAAGCAAGCGAATAAGCAACAAGGTGATTCAAGCCAAAGCACGTGGCAATGCCCCTGCAAATCTCCCTGAAGTCCCCCCCCCCCCCCCCCCCCAAATATCTCAGGAGAAATCGCTGGTTGGCTTGGTTTTAACTAAATGATATTTGATTCTTCCTTTTAGAGAGATCTGGGCCAGTTCGATTTTCTATGGGATCATTCTCAAGCCTGCTGTAGCAATGCTATCTACACACACTGCTACGACCCAACGGGTACTAAGCTCTTCGCGGCTGGAGGACCGCTCTCCCTAGTTCTTTATGGAAATTACGCTGCTCTTTGGGAATAACACGATTCGTCGCTAGGACCCGTAAGAAGAATTATCACCAAGTCGAATGTTGTTTTAATCAACGAAAGATGGCGTTGAAACAGGATAACGGAGAAGGAACATGGATCCTTACATAATGGTTTCAAATGTGGACGCACAAACGACTAATTTTTTTTTTTCTTTCTGCGCAAACTAGACAAGGGCTTCACAGACTAGTGCTTCGGTGGCTCTGGATACGGGCGCGTCTGTATTGGAAACGAGGAGGACATGAGAAACTAGGTTCTTAAGAGTGAATAACGTTATTTTCAGTGTTATAGAAACTTCGTTGCACCATAGCGGTATTTTCGTTTGTTTTTCAGCAATTCCTTCAACAAAAGTACTGTCTAAAATCGTAAATGGTGTTAACCCAGGAGTCATATCATAATTAAGTGAAGTACGATCGTCCGGGTGAGTGTAGTCCTGAGAAGGACTGTTTGAGATGACATTGACTGACGTTTCGACGACCTGAGCGGAAGTCATCTTCAGAGTGAAGTCACTCTGAGTCAAGTCACTCTGAAGATGACTTCCGCTCAGGTTGTCGAAACTTCAGTCAATGTCATCTCAAACAGTCCTTCTTAGGACTACACTCACCCGGACGATCGTACTTCACTTAATTATGAAAAGTACTGTCTGTTTGTAAAGTTGGAAACCATCCGTCATTTTTACCCTGTTGGTTAGTTAGGTTTTGGCTGCAGTGAAATATTTGATTTTGGGAAATTGGTCGGGGTCGTGTGACTTTGGATGGGTAGTGATGATGAGTGCGCTAGGTAATAAGGAGAAGAAAATCGTGCACTTTTAGCACTGAGAAAGTTGTATTTAGAAGAAATATCTTGACACCCTCGCCACTTCCCGTCAGGGTTCCAAAAAGGAAATGGTTCGCACATAACTTAAAAGGCTCCTTGGTGAAATTGTTCTACATGGGATCAAAAAGTAATTTAGACCCGTCTTAGGTGTGCCTTATTTAAGTCATGAGAGCATTTCCAAGTTTACTCTGGCAAGCGGGCAAGCTGTCCGTTTCGAGAATATGGCAAACGAGTGATTGGAGATTGCGAGAGTATCGCATGTGAGTGCTACGGGAAAGGACCCGTTCGCTCGGGACCTTACGTCCTTCCTGATCACTCGTGTTGCACGAAATGGAAAGCTTGCCCTCGGCGATTGCAAACGTGAAGTCTTTTTGTGATGGAAATTTATTCTATTTATCTTGTAAATAAAAATTAATTTTTATAGGAAACACATGCTTCATTTAGCCTCAATTAACTATCTCGGAAATTGCCAAAATATTTGTTGCGGTTGAACCAACAAGGGTCCTTGAATTTCTTATTTTTGACTACGCACTTTGCAGACTCAAATGATTTTCAATGAATTTTCGTTTCACATGACTTCGGCTTGTACAGTAAGTTATTACGAAGGAGTGTTGAATGTTAATTAGATTTCAATTTAGGTAAATGATTATAATGAAGTTTTCTACCCATACATAATGGTATTTGCAATGGTATTACTATCGGTAGCGTGCGAGAAATGTTTGTAAAATAAAAGAATTTTTTAGATGGAGTATAATGAGTTTTTTCTCTACTCAAAGCAACTGAAACCGATAAAAACTGTCTCCTTCACCCAAGAGTTGAACACTATATTTCATTGGCTGTATAGTGTTGTACTTCCTATTGTTTTCTGTGCAGAATACACTGTTTCTTTGTTCGTTCTATTGCTCTTCTGGCCAATCCTGAAGCCCATTCAATGAGGTATGACACGACCCCCCCAAAAACTGCCTGCGTAGCTTTGTTCTGCTGTTTCCTCAGGGGATTTCGCCAGTTTGTAAATACTGAATCATGATAAATAAACGCTAAATGCTTGTGAGAATAGGCCACTTTCGATATATTAAAATTTAGCTTAAAAGAGAGTTTAGAGGACAAAGACAAAGGGAAGTGGATGATATGCTAATATCTTTCACATTCATTGCAACTTGTTTCTATTGTTTTTATCCTCACTGCCTCACTATCAAGCTGAATATTGATATTTCGAAAATGGCTCATTTTGTTACACAAGAAGAGAAACTTTCAGCGCCTGAAGATTAGACACTCTAAAGTTCTTCCTTTTTCACGGCTGAATGTTTTCTACAAGCAATGCCTTTATTGAATACGCCCGCAGTTCTTGAGAAGAGAGAGCAGCGGTGGTCCAAAGTGTAAGAACTGCGGAGCACCATGGGAGCTTTCTTTTTATTTTTCCAAGGTTCAAAATGGTGGGTATTTCGATGTATCTTAACAATCTCGTTACATCGTTGTTAATTTTGACTCATCCCAGGTTTATATATTAAAGATGACAAAATGTATCGTTTCTCTACTTTGCTAAACGCTCTTAAAATAACATTTTAAGGGATTACGACAAAATTATGGCTTTTCAATTTACCCTTCACATTCGTAGCTTCCAAAACATGTTTCTGTTTTGCCTTGTGTTATTGTCTTTTCGAGAGGAGGAAAGGTTTGATTCCTTTGGTGGCTCAAAGTCAGCATTTTTTGGAAGTTTTAAATTTATCAATGACGCAATTTTGCCCCAAATTCATGCACTAAACATTCCGAGAATTTATTCTATTTTATGTTTCAATCACGACGAACGTTAAACATCATTGATACTGCTTAATAATTCGTAGTAATAAATGAGAGAACTTAAGCGTTGCTGTTTTATTAAGTTGCTTTTGATGTCGAAGATGTCATTTATAAACTAAATGAAGTTTGCTTTTGCAAAGTATAGTGTAGTAGTAGTCTTATTTTTTCCACACTTGCATTTTGCAGGGTCGTGTAAGGACCAAGACAGTAAAGAAAGCGGCGAGAGTGATCATTGAGAAATATTATCCTCGGTTGACTCTTGATTTCCATACAAACAAGCGCGTTTGTGATGATATTGCCATCATCCCAAGCAAGAAGCTAAAAAACAAAATTGCTGGGTAAGGCTTTGTTAAATGATTACTTTTCGTGAAGATCAGATAACTTATCTGCTTATCCTCACTTCCCATCTGTATGAGGGTTGTGATATTTGTTTTTTAAGAGGGTTTTTTTGCTGTTGCTTAACTTGTTTTCTCGCGTTTGTCATTTTGTTGTGTTCATCAATGTCTTCGTTGATTCGTGGTAAATCCAAAATTAGCCATGACTTTTTGGCTCAGAGAACTTGCTCTATAACAGAGCTCACGTGCTGATCCTATGAAAATTCCTCTGGAGGCACCATAGCATATAGCTCAATAAATGCAGGACAGGTATATATAACTTGTGCAATGTATCACCAAGTTCCTGTTGCTAAACTTTTTGGACACTTCAAAGCGGACATAGTTTTTGAGTGAGTTTAGTGTAGAGGATGAGGACTCAGGACTCAGTGGGTTAAAGGGGATATAGTATTTGAGTGGTTGTTAAAACAGCAATGTACTCCCCACTTTTTCTTTTTGCTCTGAACATTTAGTTGCTGCATTGTCAAAAGAATAATATTGGCCCATGATTTTAGCTGTGCTAGAATGGAAGTGTGATTGCAACTCAGGAGTTTGGGGAGCAATCAAAAAGCAAGAGTTGGTTTTGGCTGTTCCTCAAGCAACTTTTCTGCTTCTCCAGTGCTCTGCAAACTTCTGTGCAGCCATCACTCGATATATGCACACTAGGCATGGACCAGTTTATAGTTGTGAGTACATGAAGAGACTTTAAGCTCAGTATTATTTTTAATACAACTGTTTCAGGTTTGTCACCCATTTGATGAAGCGTATCCAGAAAGGTCCTGTGCGTGGAATCTCAATCAAGCTACAGGAGGAAGAACGTGAACGAAGGGACAACTACGTTCCCGAGGTGAGAAGTCTTGAAGCAAACTTTCTAAGAACCTCCCCACGTTTATAGATAAGACTTAATTATGCTGTGGTTTCAGGTGGAAAGTGACATAGAATGGGTGATGTTGTCTCATCGCTTGACAGTCCTCAAATTTTTATTTTTGTTTCATTAGGTCTCTGCTATTGAGCTGGATATGATTGAGGTTGATCCAGACACAAAAGAAATGTTGAAAGTCTTGGTAAGGCTTATACAAAAAAGTTTTTGTCTTATAAGGAACGTTTACAATATCAGCACAGTTATGAACTTTAGGTTAAGGAAAGAGTTTCTAAGATGTGGTACAACGCTGATGCACATATGGTAAATTACATTTTAACATCAGTAGTACTTGTCAACGGGTTAATTTTTAACAGAGATTCAGTCACTGATTAGTAAAACATTAATTTTGTTGTGATTGGAATGTGGCCTTTAATATTTAATTGGGGTTGTGGCTCATCAAGGGGAGCCGAGGATCCCAGTTTTTGAGGGTTGGAGGGGAGGGGGGGGGGGGGGTGGAGGTGACTGCATCATTTGGGTTAAAAAATAAACCCAAAACGTTCAACGTTAATATTATTGCAGATTAAATCAAGCTTAACCCATTGACTCCTGGGGTTTCCCCATTGACAAGTAAAATCGTCTGGCGTTAGACAGAGTCAAATACTAAGTATGGCTGGTTTAGGCTGGTTTAAGGGTGAATGGGTTAATACTGTTGTTGTTTATCAAAGCTTTTATAAGATGTGGTGGCTCCTAAAGAGTCCTTCTTTCTTGTCAAGGGTTGATACAGAATATTGAGGAAATTAATTTTAGCCCTTAAGTTTTCACAAGGAAGCAATTTTATTCCTTAAGAAGGGGTGCAGCAATCACGAATGTTTAAGTCATAATTTTTGAAAACAACAGTTTTGAGTTGTTAATTGATTCAATTAGCTTCCCATCACTAAGTTGTCAGTTCGGCAGCAATTGTTGTGATCTACTATGAGCTGACAACCAATCCTTAATGTTATTTAGTGGGCCCAACAGAATGCTATAAATACATAAAATAAGTATGGAAATTTGTAATGATTTGTGGTAATGGGTTAAAAAGTCGACGTTAGACTTGATTTCAGTTAATTTTGGAGTGCAAGGAGGCTATGGGGTCACTTAAACAAGATGAGTACACCTTGTTCCAAAATGGCCACCAGCTTTCTTTTGTTTGTTTGCAAATTAGCCCTGGTTGCCTTGTTCAAGATTAAATATGCTTTTGAATTTTAAGTTTAAGAGCGAGGCAGCAAGGGCTAACTTGCAAACAAACAAACGAATAATACAATAATGGCAATATGGGAATAAGGTGTATGACTGGTCACGTCATGCAGAGAATGTCTCCGCAGGAGTTACTTGAAAAAAGTTTTCCTTGTAGTATAATTGCCCCTTGTTAAAATTGCAAATATTTATCGAGCTTGAATAACATTCGATTCAAAGAGGTACTTCTTTCTAAAAAAAAAAACTTGCTCTGTCTCTTTCAGGACTTTGGAAATATTCCTAACCTGCAAGTAACTCAGCCCATTAATGCTACCCAGGGTTTCCGGCCTGGTGGGGGAAGCAGTGCTGGTCCCATGCGCTCTTAAAAAACGCACTTTTGTTGACAGTAGTTGTATGAAAAATAAAAACCGAAATAAACATGTACAAATAGCTTTTGTTGCGATGTATGTGCCAAATTTGTGTTGTCGTTTTTCCCTCAGGGCTGTTTTTCGACAAAATGCAATGACTAATTTGAGTCAGTATCACCCAACTAGTGGATTAATGCAAATCCTGCATTTCAATGGGCCATTTCCGAGTTGCTTTTTGTCTCGGTTTAGAAGCGAGTCTTGGTGCTCAACTATTATAAGGAAAATGAGTTTGATTTGCATAACAATTCGCAACTCATTTCCGTTTGAATGGTTGTGCACCAGGACTCGCTTTGAAAGTGAGGCTTGCAGCAACTTGGAAATGGGCTATTGGCTACGTTACTAGAGGACTATTAGTAATAGTCCTTGAATAGCGTGAGGCTTTCTTTCGTTTTATTCCCAAATAAATATTTCTTAAATCAAAATGTGTGAACTGTTTTCGGGATTTTCCGAGGTTAAAATGTCTATAAAAATCGACGTTTCATTCAGTTTTACTGGTCTTCTTCAGGTTGTTAAAAAATTTTTCAATATGGTGGATTGTTTTTTGATGTTCAACTTGGTAACCGCACATGTCGTTTCGTGACCATTACACGACGTAAATGATGTTAAAATGCGGGGGAATATTTCCTCAAATATTTCTTCAACTTGCATTTGCTAACTTTATCATTGCCTTTTCTGTCCGACTAGTTGGGTGATACTAAAACAATTAGACCCGTAGCCCTCAAGGGCCACGGGTCAATAGCTCATTCGGCTTTGCCTCATGGCCTATTGACCCGTAGCCCTTGCGGGCTACGGGTCTAATTGTTAATTAAAAACCTAACTGAGAAAGTCTTATCCTGGCACTTGAGGGCTAAAAGGAAAGGGAAAGGAACTTATATATTTAAGTGTCTAATCTTCTAGCGCTGGAGCACTAATTCGGCAGACTGTAAATTGAAATTAACAAATCAACGCAAATCAAATCAAATTTTGGATTTTGAGGAGAGGGGAAAACCGGAGTACCCAGAGAAAAACCTGTTGGTGCAGAGAACAGAACCCATAAACTCAACCCACATATGACGCCGAGTCTGGGAATAGGCCATTTCCGAGTTCATGTCTGCCTCCCCTTCAAAGCGAGTCCAAGAGCGAAGTAGAACTAATTACCATCACAAAAACTTCGCACTTAGACTCGCTTTGAAGAGGAGGCAGACATGAACTCGCAAATGGCCTATTGAACCCTGGCCACCACTGCGCTATCCCATTTGGTACATGTCGCGTGGTTGTCAGGACGACAAAGTAATATACTAATGTGCAGAGCGCATGTGGTGGGCGTGTAAAGCCATTAGGGAGTGTAATAAGTATGGACAACTTCGACGAAACGTCACTCCAAAGTATAACTTAGCGCTATCGCAAGTATTTCGTGATTTTTTGGTCTTGTTCACCTTGTACAGCACGGGCGAATTGTTGGGTACAAACGGTTTTATAGTAAAAATAGAAAATGAACGGTTCATTGTTATATGTTCACGTTGTCGTCAAAACCGAAAATTGTGGTGATTGCACGTTGTTTTGTGAAGTACGGCAAGTTAATGCACGGAAATTCGTGCTGCCCGTGCAGCACGATTATATTCCCTTTTTAAACCAATCATATTCTTGCTTTGTGGTGTGGTCGTAAAATTTATTGGTATGTATACTTAAACAATGGATAGCTTCAAGCCTGGTATACACTGTGACATAAGCATAAACATAAGCATATTAAAGCAAAAGCTGTGTAAACCGGGAGTGACATAAGCATGAGCATAAGAAAAAGAAATCGTTTCCATTTTCTTATGCTTATGCTGTCACGTTTACAACTGTGTAAACCGGGGGAAACACAAACATAAGCATAAGACCGAGGTGTCAGCTGTTTTTATACCAACGGATATTTAAGTTAATAATGCCTAAGACGGCGTCCGAAGGTACTATTATTTTACAAGAAACTTGCTGGGGCAGTTCGCAATTAATATCCCTGCCTTTGCGACGAATAAATTCACAGTCCGCTGGTTGCAGTTCCCGAGTCCCCTTGTTCTTTCCTCTTTCGGAAAATATCCCTTAGAAAACACCCAACAGGACCTCTTCAGTCTGTTTTCTCGTTCTCTTTCTTGACGCCGCCGTCGTCTTCTTTTATAAAGCCGAAGGAGTAATAGTACGAGGAGAATTTCTTCTTCCTCCGTCATTTTGGAAACGTGGCTCGTCCCATTCTCCAGCGAGTTTTTTCCGGAGCAACTGCGCTTGCGTATGTCACTTCTATTATCCTCATGCAACATGTGTAAACTTCGTTATACTTGTGCTTATGTTTATGCTTATGCTTATGTCGCAGTGTAAACCAGGCTTTAACGTCGCGCTCTGGCCCGGGTTGCTCGAAGCATGGTTGGCGCTGACCAGCGTTAAATACCATGGAAACAAATAGATTTTGATACCTCTTAAGCAACGGTTAGCGCTAACCAGGCTTCGAGCAACCTGTCCCTGATTTGCTGCTCAAACTCTGAATATCCTTTCTTAGTATATACTAAAACAGTGGATAGCGTTGAACTCGCGCGCTGATTGGCTCGTCAAACTCCGAATATCCTGTGCTATTTACCTCCGAGCAACTCGGGAAAAAATGGCGTCTCGATTTGCATCCGTGACAAGTGAAGAAAACATCCAAATTATTTTTTTGTGCTGTATACTATCTCACTCAGTGTTTTAGTATATACTAAAATGCAAATTCGCGGCTCGGTAAATATCCACCGCTAGCCACCTCCACTTCGGTGAATAGTTGTTAACTATTAGTTGTTGTTAATAGTTGTTAACTATTCACCTCCGAGCAAATCGCGCGGGATTTGCGGTCGAGAATATTATAATCGTTGCAGGAATAAATAAGTTAAGATCATATTTTTGTGCTTTTTTATCTCACCGCTTTACTATATACTGTAACAACTATTTACCTCAGTGTTGATGGCTAGTAGTGAATTTTTGTTAATTATTTTTCTATTAGTGACCATTTTTTTGTGGGGATATGATAGACGGCAAAAAAGACAAACAACAAAACGCAAATAATTTATTAGTCGCATTTTAGGCATCCGGTGTAACGAGCGAAAACCAAAACCAAATTTAATTTTGGAGACACTTGTCGTCCAGAAAAGAAGGCCTTAATTCAATTGCGCAATACACAGAAAATAAAAAATCTAGTATTTCTATGAAAGTTTTGGCCGTGTGTCCAGCTCTCGTGCGAAGCATGCATGCGTCAGCGAGACGAGAAATGACTCAGATCATTTTGAACAAAACTTTCAGACAGGAAAAACACTTAATTAAGAAATACCGCCGTTTCCAAGTTCGAGAACCTCTGAAGGAAGCCAGAATCACGATCACGGACGGGGTAAGAAAATTGGTAAATTCTTTCTCCCCTGAAGCAACGTTGAAAGTCACCCGAGACAACAGTTTTCTAATCCTGAAAAAAAGGAGTTGTTCAATTTGTCTGTCATGTAATATGCATATTAAATAACGCGGGTTTGTTGTAATATAAAACTCCAGGTCACGGGTCAGGAATTGCGTTTTATCAAAGCGAGAATTCATGATTGTTGCCATGTATCAGTGCTTTCGTTGTGTTGTCTTCAATTGAGCGGAAAGAAGACACGTTCAAAACAAAACCAAGAATTTATCGCCAGCTTTGGGATCGGAGTACGAACCGAAAACATTTGCATTACTTTAAGAAGTGAGTTTATACCCGACAAACAAGCTCAAAGAACGATGGTGACACTTGAGAGATCTAGACGTTGGGTCGAAGATTCGCTGCATTGTCAAGGAAATAGGAACTGTAAGCCATACATTGAGTTTCGTAACATTACTTTAAAGGAGCCAGCACTAGACCCCGAATGGCTGTTTCAACATCCTCGCTTTCGACGCGGCACGAACGCGGCTGAAAGCTTTCCTAAGATCGGTTCAAGCTTTCTAAAATCTACCAAGAAGATCCCAAGTCGAGTTCCAAGCGCGCGCGGAAACGCGCGTGATACTTCGTGTGAACGAAGAGTACGTAATCAAAGCAACTCTACGGGTCGCTATTTTTGCGAGTTGCTCGGTCCCAATTTGTGTAAAGACTGTTGGAAACTGACGGAGCGCTCTGAGGCGATTTCGACGCATCGTGTCAGCTCTTCTGCAAACAAACGTCAAAATGGGGAAGATTCATTTAGTGCGGTGATTGCTTCGCGGGAAAAGGAAATTGTACACAGTGAAAGGGAAGAGGAGATTTTTGATGAAACAGAAGATGAGGAGTGCATTTTTAAGACTCCGACGCAATCAAGAAAACGAATTTCAAGTTCGCCTTCTTATGATATCGACTATGCCAGCCGTGTGAGTTACATGCAAGATCTGTGTAGGACACCCTCGGGAAATTTTTATCGCCGGATAAAGTCATCGCCATCAAAGCACGACAGGTCGTTGTCAAATGACGAAGTTCACAAAAATATTTCGTCGAAAACATATGATTGTTCCTTAAGCCAGGAATCGAGACCGATTTGGAAAAACTCTTACTTGATGAGGCTAAGGGAACGCGAACCTTTTAAAGAGGTGTTTAACAGTTTGTACCTTCCCCGGAAGTTAAGACATGCTTGGCGAGAACTTCCGGTTGGACCAGTTCTTATGGACTTGAAGCTAATTAATTTCACCATATATGACGGATCACCCCTCAATGCAAGGGAAACTGATCAGAAATGCTGAGAAGATGTGAAAATAACAACTGACAATGGCTTCTTCTATCGCTTTCACAAACAATCACAAGAAGATTGGACAGTCTAGGCAAACAAGGCTGAAAAGTGAAGTTGAGCTTATTAGGAAAAGAATCCGAGAGTGTCTCATAGCAGTCGAACCTTCCGATTACCAGTTTTAACGCTTTTCCACTTCTGGGCCGGTTGCTCGAAGCCTGGTTAACTCTAACCGTTGGTTAAGAAGGCATCAAAACCTATAGGTTTCAATAGTATTTAACGCTGGTTAACGCTGACTATACTTTCAGCAAACCAAGCCTGAGCTTTCGAAGCTCGAACGCTAAGTTAGTTTCGATTAAACGTTTGAAATGAAAAAGACTTTAAAAAAAATACATTCAACTTTAACATGCCGCAGACCAATCGTTTTCCTCCTTAAGAGAGCAATATTCTGTCCACGTAGATTTCGCTATCGCATCGCAGCTGATAGTCTTTCTCAGGTTTACTTCATTTTGTACGAGAAAGTAGCTAAAAATACCATGCGAAAGCAAAAAAATACGATAGGGAAACGATGGATAAAGGCTCACATCTTATACCCACTTCTTAAAGATTTGATTATATAATTAAACGAAAAAATTCAAACTATTTTTTGTGTTGGTATTTGATGAAGCTTGGGGGGTAGTATCCCAAAACAGAGAGAGGAAACAATAACTTGAAAAAACCTAACTGGAAAAAGTAAAAAAACTTTGCTTTTATTGCCGTTCATAGTACAATTTTGAAAATTTCGATGATTACTGAACCACGTGGTAGTCAAAGCGGAAAGGCTGTGCGCTGCTAACTGGCATGAAGATCCGGTGTCCGCGAACTCGGTCTCGAGCTGCCGGCGCTGTTTTACATTAATTAAAGAGTCGATACACAGGCGGTACCCCCTACTAGGTATGATGCCAAGAGCCAAACAACTTTCTCTTATAGTGAATACTCGAGTCGCTTAGTTTCTTTTTCACCGTTCGCCTCTTTTTGCCTTCCGAAGAGCCCTCGTCTGTTTGGCTGTCAATATCACTGAAACTGGATTGACGCAGATGGAGCATCAAGTTGGAAGCCGAGTCGGGTGCGCTGATCTTTCGCCTTCGCGCTCGTATCTCGCGAATTAAGTCACAAAATGATTTATCCACGCCGTCATATTCCGCTGCAGATGCCTCTTGAAATAGCCACTCGTATCTGTTCGCCAGTGCTTGTCCTTCGCTCTTAGCCACGGTTCGATGCTCTTCCAAATCGATCTTATTCCCGATTAGGAGGAAAGGGACGGGACCCAGGTTCGCTCGGTTTCGCGACTCTTCAATCATTTCCTTGTAGCGTGGAACCGTGATGTAACTTTTCCGATCAGCGACGGAATAGATCACGATAAAGCCGTCACCTGTGCTGAGAAAAGTTTCCTTCAGTTTTGAAGTTGAACTCTGCAACAACGAAAACAAAAACATTCAACGTAAAAAAAATAACCACAAACAACGCTTAGGATAAACTTCTTGAGAGCGTCAATTTGCCTGAAACGTTCCACTGAAGAATGAGGTACTCCTAGTGGGACGTTATTCACTGATTGATCGATATAGGCCTTATTTCCCGGCTGGACTCATAACCGGTTATGAGTCCAGCCATGAGATAAGGCTCGGTTTTCCTCAGCATAATGCTGAGGAAAATCGGGATACGGCCGGAGAAAAACTCTCGGAGCAGGATAGATTGAGAAGTCCACTAAATGTGATCGTCTTCAAGATTTTAACCCGGTAACATTGATTGCATGAGGGCGAGTGCTGTTTTCCATTGCACCATCCACTACGCATCTGTGTTCCCCTTAGATGTGTTTTAAGGAAGAGAGGCAGAGGAAAAGGACAGGACAAAGACAACATATGTGAGAGAATAGCAAAAAATAAAGACATTTTATTTCACCCCGGATTTTTCTCGTTAGGGTGGGGGTAAGGTACAGAAATGCATCACGTGATCGATCTCAACCACTAGGCCTTTTTCGGTACATTAAGATTCAGCTTGATAGAGAGGCAGTGAGGACAAAGACAAAGGAAAATGGATGATATGTGAATATTTTTCACATTCATTCCAACGTGTTTCTATTCTTTTTGTCCTCACTGCCTCACTATCAAGCTGAATATTTGATATTTCGAAAATGGCCTATTAAAAACGTACATATTTAATCGCTACCCTTCGAGAATGGAAACCAGTCTCAGTCAGTATGGACGAAGCTTGTCTGAACGCGTGGATGTTTCAAGCTCTGATCGGCTCATTGTATTGTCCGTGTCTGTTTAAGCACTCAGTATACTTCCTTATTGAATGACAGCCAAGGAAACAATGTATTGCGACTTATTCGATATTTACCCTGCATGCAGTGTCTAGTACATCAATTGTGACATTATCTCCGTCGACTTTCACTGTCCGGCGATAACAATCCTCTGTGCAAAGGAAAAGAAAATTTGACCAGTGTTGTCACAACTTACTTGACGACAGTGGAGGGATGATATAACGAGAGGACGAGGAAGGTGTAAAGAGATCATTACCTATCGTGGGATCATATTCCCCAATGAATCGACGAGACAGAAATCTTACCAGCAGAGCTGTTGAAAAGAAAACCGAGAGATAAATAGTCTTTTACGGGAATCCCGAGGAAGTATGAAGAAGGCTTTATCCTGCTTGTGACGTGTTAAAGTCGATAAAAGTAAAAAATGTAGTTATCCGGTCATTATGTGTTCCGTGAAGTCTACAGCACAGAGGCGTAATAGAGTTTAAAGCACCAGTCAGAGAGAACCGTGATTGTTGCCTTAAAATCACAGTCATTTGAACGCAGCCAACCTTTAATTTGTCGATCGTTCATTGAATGTTTCTGGGATTCGGTGAAGATTATTGCATATCATCTGTTGACAAGTTCGTTGCGCGCACAAAGAATGATCTTTTCCCCACATTGCGTAATAGGTTTGCTTACAAACGTCAACATAGTTGGTCGGCTTGCTTCTCATGAATTTCTTAAATTTAAAGGAACACATAATACTGAGAAATTGTTCGATTCGGTTTGGTGATATCTTTATAACCAAAACCACAATTACCCCAACCTAGCCTGTCCGGATCTCATCAAAATCTCTTTCAGTCATACGGTAAGATAAGCTCCTTCTTAATTAAATAGAATGGCAATCTTCAAACTTAAGCTCTTTAATTGATTTTTTATAGTTGTTGGTTAATCCTGATAATATGTTGCTCAAATAGTTTCTTGTTGCAGAAATTTTACCAAGAGTAATTACCAACAGTCAACTGAGTGATTAGATGATGTCCGCACATCAATAAGAGAAATTTGGGGCGTTTTCTCTTTTTCAGAGGCATATATCAGTTTGATCGTCCACGTAAAGCTTTCGAAAATTGCCTGGTAAAATACATTCAAAACGGCCCCCGCCTTTCCTGCTGTTGAGATCATAAAAGCAGGTCTTTTATCACCGAAGGGTAAAGAAAATTGTCTTAATTCTAAAGTGAGGTTCAAGGTCAATAAATGAATGGTGGAAATAGTGAATAAAAATTGAATTGTTGCTTAGGCCCGATTCGGAAGCCGAAATTGTCATGTACTTTGTTGAATTTCAACTTATCACAGTGTTATGAGGTTTGACTCTCGTAGAGTATGAATTGAATTGTGTCTGCATCGGGCCAAAACGTTAACTTTGGTATATTTGGAGGCGTAAAAAAGCCGGATTCTAAACAGGAGGAAAGTCTAATATATAACTCTTCGCACTGAACTAAAGGTAAATAGTAACATTGGAAACGTGGTCATTTAACTAGTTAGGTTTCAAGTCACAATCGCTCCGTTACAGTGCGGTACGTTGTACGGCTCTGATGTCAAATAGTGACATTCACAGATGATATGGCAATCAATTACAAAAAGAGGACGCCTGTATCACTAAAACACCAATTCGTCGTTTCATCATTTATCATTTGTCATATTGAAGAGTCACGCACTTCAATTGTGTCCTACAGTATATTCGAGAACAACCAGTATTCTGCACAACGAAATGGTTTAACAAACCATTCTTCGCCGGATATTGTACTCTTTAAAGATGTTTACGATTTTTTGACCTCTCGCATTCGGCAAACGAAATTTCATCTTATGTTTATGCTATTAAACCCGGGTATTAAAAAAAACGAACTTAGTCTAAAGACACTGAAATTTGCTCACCCGTTTTTCCAACTCCTTCATTTCCAAGAAGGGCGATTTTGTACACTCTTTCCGCCATGTCAGCTACAAATTCCTGAATTTCACAAATTGTGAGTTAAACTAGTGGTTAATCCTCTTTTGGTTACCTCACTTGACAGAAATCCAATAGTTGTTTTTTTCCGGTCTTAATCATACATCTAACAGCTGTAACAAAGGAAAACTGTTAACTTTGAACTGTATTATTTGTTGTTGGTCGTTGAAAAATCAAAAGCATGAATTCGAACTTTAAGGGCCCCAAAGCATCGAAAAGCTGTTTAAGTTTGCCAAAAATATCTTTCATAGCCAAGATACCAAATCTTAATGAGACTGTAGAATTGACAGATTTATTGCGTCAAGTTAGGTGATCAAATACCTTTAAATGAAGTGATATACGACAAGTGATTAATGAAAGAACTGTAGAACGTTTCCGTAAGAATTTCATTTGAGGTGTCTATTAAAAAAAAGAAAACTTTTTAAGTAATCGCTCACTATGCATATTACTGACAATCTGACAGATTAACGTAATCATCAAAAATTCACTTTTCCTTTTTCTTCAAATGGTGTTTGTTTAACCTCGAACGGCAAAGGGTACAGCTTAAATTTCAATCCAAAGCCTTTGAATACTTTGAGTTTGGGATCTTACGGATAAATCGTTGGTTGAAGGAGAAAATGACGTCAAGCGCATTCACTTGATTAACAATCCAGGGAGTACGCCAATAGTTACCTCAGGCTAGCTATGCAACAAACGGGTTTAAAAAGTCTTCTTTTTTTGTAATTTTTATTGTAGTTATACGATTAGTATTCCAGCTGACTGCTGTAACCCTGTGAATCCGCCCGCCTAGCCTGTCTTTGCTTAGCATTTGCGGGCCAAACCAATCTGTAATTAATTGATCTATTGATTGATTAAGGGGTTTAGTTTCTAATAAAACGGAAGTGAAACACAGAAATGGGTTTATTAACTGTGCTGATGTGATAAATTGACCACCGCAGAGAAATTTGAAAGTTTATAGGGCAGAGATTTGAATGTAGCCGCCACCCGAAATTTACCATATACACCCAGTTGATAAACAAATGTCTATGATTGATTGATTAATTGATTTATTTACTCATTGGCTGAAAGCCCGGAACTCCAGTGATGCATACTTAATGAAAAGAACAATAAAAGCAAGGTGACACGCCATAAGACCAATCAACCTCGTTCCCAGGGTCTCTCATCTTAACGCCTGGGGCGTTCAGATGAGAGACCCTGGGAACGAGGTTGAACACCAATCCGGTGAGGCCAAGACATCACGCATGCGCACAGCCACATACAACAAATGTTTGTTCATATGTGGAGCTGCCACTTATAAGGGCCACTAAAACTGGCTATGTCATGCTGACGAGGCCCAACAAGGCCGAAACAGCTGTCCATGGCTGCCAACGAACCAGGTGAAATGGTTGTGCGCATGCGTGATGTGTTTGGTGTTACGGTGTGTCAACTTGCTATTTTTTTTCCATACTAAATTAGCATGCCCGCAGTATCAAGTGTTCGACGTCATTTTTTCCTTGACCCATCTCTCTAAAGATCATGAAGCAAGCCCTTGAATTTGCAAAAAAGAACTCAAAATACGCAATCTTCTTTATCTAAAAATAAAGGCTTAAAAGTCCGTCAGTCTTATGACAAGCAAGGACATTTTCTGAGTAATTTAAAGAAGAAAGAAGATGATTTCTTCTCCTCTTTGCAAACCTCTTCAGGCCAAAATATCTAATTCCAAAGCGTTTTTAATGTGGTTTTTTCCATAGAAAATTCCACACTCATTTTAGATTAGAGGCATCATAATTAGGAGATCGTGCGACCTGTATTTATCGTGGTACAGTGAAAAAAAAACATGTATTTAGGTCAGCGGAACTTCACTGGTTGAGCGCAAAACCAAACGTTTAGAGTAGCATAACAGTATTTATTTTTTGGCCAGCGCCCACTGGCCAAAAGGCTCGCGGCTCTAGGAACGACAACGATTTTTCGATTAATAAATCTAGCGCATGCGCGACCGCGACAGTCTCCGTTTAAGCTCATTTTATACCTGTTAGCCACAGCTACTGAGCAAAATTTTCCAGAAAAATAAGTTGGAATAATGTAAATTTGGCGGCTTCGGGGCAATGAGGGGCTTGCCATTTTAAACGCAAACGCAAGATTTAATGAAAGGAGAGACCAGCTCAGCAACCCGCAAAAGACAATACAAGGTGCTGGTAACTCGAGTCTTCTATTCGGGTAACGTGATTGGACAACGGAAAGCAGTCAACGGGTTAACTGGTTTCGTTTTACGTAATGTCACATCACTGCGCACCAGAATACAATCATTTAAGAACAAAGGATATTTTGTTTGCTTCCTAGCTGCGTGTTTCTGTCTCAAAATGAACTCATCAAGGTAGTTTCTCGTATGGTGGGACCTCAAAACTTTCTTAGTGAACCAAAAGGTTAGTTAGGAAACATTTTACATTTAAGCGTTTTTTGACTGGACAAAAAATAAGCGAGTTTAAAATGCAATCAGTTACACGTTTTAAACCGCGAAATGGTGAGTTGGTTTTGCGCCACTTAATTAATAGGGACCTTTAGATTCTACGACAAGGACGAGAACGAGTACGAGTTTTGACTGAGTGCCCGTTTTTAGCGAAAATACTAAGGAAAGTTATAACCCGTACGCTTAATCTTACTCTTTGTTAGCAGTATAGGTTGCTCAGGTATTCTTATTGCTGGTAACTGAGCCTTTTTTGCCCATCAAAAAATGCCAAAACTGCTACCGTGTTGTTGACTTGTTTTGACACGACGACATTTTTGCAAAACCTCCTACTAAAATGACGACGGTAACACGCTTTTTCCCGCCAAAATGACGCTGGTTTGCGCGCGCTCACTGTTGCTCTATGTGAAAATTTCGTACTCGTGGTCGTTCTCGTCCTAGAATCTAAAGCTCTCTAATGTCGCGACCAGGAAAACGATGAATCCGTTTCCTCAAATGGACCGGAAAAGCTATTTCTTCTTTTGTCCACAAAGCGGACAACTCACTTGTGTTGAGGTTGGTGAAACCGAGAAATCACAAGGACCATGATATGTTAATTGTTTAATATCGTCCTACAAAATGAACTTAATTCATCTATTCGATTCCTTCCAACTGCTGTGAATACAACAGAGATTCCAGTGTATTTCAACCCGAAGAGTAATTATTCGAAATAATAATTTTAGAATAATTTTAGTCCACTCTACGAAAACGTAAGTTTAAAAAAATGTCATACGAGCCTGAAACTATCAAAATAAGTATTATCCTGCTCTTGGGTCCTTTTGAAACCCCAAAGAAGATAGGGAATGTTTTTAGAATAATTATCATTCATCTGCGAGATCACCTAATGATGAAGGAATAATTTTAAATTCGTATTAAAACTTATAATTTAATCTTACATTAATTTTATTTCCCTTCATCGTTTTCTTTTACTTTGAGAAAGAATGAGCGCTTTTTACAAGCATCTGAATGTTTATTCCTCTAGATCTTTCGAAACAGGTTATTTATCAACGGAGTATTTGTTTTCTGCCAAAACAATAACATCAACCCACTTTACTCTTTGCAGTTTCTACTAACTCTATCAAAGGATGTATGAGAAATAGTTTTCGAGACCTAGAGAACCACTTTTTCCATTGTAATTATTTTTTTCCTGAACGCTCTCTGATAAGGGGTGCGAGGGCGGGGAAATTTGCGATTTACTACGATTTTGGACGAACCTCGTTGACGAAATACCACACATAAACAAAGCTTTAAAATTCAACTTTTATTACATTTCATTATCTATTTTCATTTCTATTTTTCTCTAATGCACTTCATGGCTGTAGCAAATTGCATAACCCAGAAGTGCTGATCTCTCTCGTTTTGCCTCCACCAGTTTACTGTGTTATCTAAATTTAGAATACGGGTCCCGCCAAATAATGCCCCAGCATTTTAGTATGACAAAGGTGTGGCAAACCATCAAGAACGATACTAGTATGAACGGCGCTCAATTTAGGGGAGAAAATGAAAATTTATCCACAAGCGCTGACGTTCTCCATAAAACCTCAAATTTGGTCATTTCACGTCTTTCACGTTGTTCTTTTGCTGACGACGGAAAAGAAATAGACAAAAATGAAAAGTTGCACGTGCAGAGCGTGCAAAGCTATCGCTTTGCTCACTAAATGTGCAAATTTCTGATGTTCTCGTTGCCCGGCGTCGCCGTTGTTGTCGCTATATAAGGCTCCCTAGCAAAGAAAATAGGTAATAGGGGTGCCAAGACAACGGCATCGTTAACGATACCACTCACTCCAAAATATAACTTTGTTCTTTCGTAGGTATTTCGCGATTATTAGCACTCTCCAAAGGAGATATCGCAATAGCAGACCCGGAGTTCGAGCCACCGATCGGTGATCCGAGGAGCAAACATCCATGCCTCTGAAAATTTCTCTTTGACAGATTCATTGCTACACGATGACCTCAGCTATTCAAGTCATCGAGCAAATCAACGAACAGTTGATGTGTGCCGTTTGCCTGGATCGCTTAACTTCACCGATGTTTCTACGGTGCCTTCACACGTTCTGTTCACAGTGTTTGCACAGAATAGTAAATAATGATCCAGTCCCTTTTATCACTTGTCCAACGTGCCGGGCGGAAACCTTGATTCCAGAGAAAGGCGTCGACCACCTTATGCCCAACTTCTTTGTGAATCAAATGCTGGACCTGGTGCATGTGAAATCCGAAGAATTGAAGCGGGAGATTCGCGAAAACAAAAAGTGCGCCGCCTGCGATAACATAAGGACAGCGGATTTCGCCACCTCAAGATGCGTGGATTGCAACAAAGATTTGTGCACAAGCTGCGTGGCGGAACATAAGCGGGCCCATGCCACTCTCGACCACAGAATTATCGCGACCAATGAGGACGAGGGTCAGGACATACAAGAGTTGGATAAGTACTGCTTGTCGTTCTGCAAGTACCATACAAGGAATGTCATCAAGTATTTTTGCAACACTTGCGATGAAGCTATTTGCAGAGTGTGCACTATTCTTGAGCATCGAGAACACCAATATGTCTACCCTAAAGAGGCGTTGCCTGAGAGACGAGAAGCTATCGCAGAGCTCCTACACCAGGCCCAGTCACGCATGCCACAACTCAGAAGAACGCTGGCTGAAGTTCGCGAAATGTCAAAAAGGCTCACGGAATGCAAAGAGGCGATCACTAAGGAGATTAGCGAAAATACCCAGGCCAGAATCGAGGCTATTCGAGAAGGTCAAAACGATCTTTTGAAACAACTCGATGACATCCACACTGCTAAACAGAAAGTTTTATGTCTGCAAAAAGATGGCATTGAGCTCGAGCTTGGAAAGCTCTCTGGCTGTTGTGAGTTCGCAGACAACGTAATGAAGTTCGGGAACGAAGTTGAAATTCTACAGATGAAAGGACGTTTAGAAACCTTAAACGATGTCAAGGTGAATTTGGAGCCCGAGGAAGACGATACCATTCAGTACGTTCACGATCCGGCCACGACGAAGATTGTATCGGAGTCGCTCGGCAACATCCGGGCAAGCAGCACTTTTGCGTCGATTTCGTTCGCGAGCGGAGATGGGATTCACACTGCGCGTGTCAAGATGGAGACAACGTTTAAGCTGACCACCAAGGATCGACACGGTCAAAGGCAGCAGGGTGGAGACAGAGTAACTGTGGCCATAACACAACCAGATGGATCAAATCTGTCTGCTTCAGTGGAAGATGAAGGTAATCTTCAAAGTGATAATAAAGTAACGGTAACTTTGCTTTGGTGGCGGTTTCAAAGAGTTAAGGGCGGTGCCCACTGTTTTTATTGCGCATTCGTTCTGCGCATCTCGAGATACTCGGGTTTCCTATTGGTTGTGCTTGATAATAAAGGGATATGTTTGCGCGGTTTGAAGCTATGTGGAGAAGGCTGAACTTAGCAAGTGCTCTTGGAATCCAAACAAAAAATTGCAGGTAACCATGCATTTTTCAGAGATCATTAAGCTCCAATTTGGAAAAGAACGCAATACATTGCTTTGTATTTTAAAGCTTTTTACAAATATTGTTCATCAATGAGTGGTTACCCCCAATTTTCTTTTTGGATTTCAATAACACTTGTTAAGATCTGCTTTTCCCGCATATTCATACATCTCGCAAAAATACTTTTGAATTAGTAGGCACCGTCCTCAAGATTTTGAATTTGCAATTATGGGGACACAGGAATAGAAGTAATGTTGTCAGGAAACCATGACTAGGAGAGTACAACTTCACTGTATTTGTGGAACGGCGTTTTTTTACAGACTGAGTTATTTTTAGATTGATTTTCCGGCAAAACCAGACCTTTCCAGCTAATCACAAGTCTTGCGTGATAAATTGTTACCCATGGGATTGAGAAAAGTCACTCGTGAAAGCCAAATGTTATTTAAGAACTCATCTAAAAATAGCTTGATCTGTGAAAATGCCGTTACATAGTATTGGAATTTCAGGCTCCTTGTTATTGGCTGCTGGTGTTGTAAAAGACTACAATCCTGGACAAAATTGTTGAGACATTCTTAACTTCCTTTCCCATAACTAGTAAACTTTTTTTCATGAAAAAAATCCTATCATTTAGGATGCGTTCGATTGACCGTATTCCGGAATAGAAATACACGAAATATAAGTTAGAAATCCTTCGTTTTTACGGAGATTCACGTTAAAATTGTCAAACAACGGCTAAAATGCTGTTTTAAACATATTTTTATTATCCTTGCTGCTTCGAAACGCGCCAAACATATCGTTTTAATCATCACGCCACGTATTTTTATTCCGGAATAGGGTCAAGCGAACGCGCCCTAAGGATCCCCTCCACTCTCGTTTGACACCGTTGGATTATTCGGAGAACCTCCTGAATAACATTGAGTTGGGTGGGTGGGGTGGGCTGGGGTGGGGAAGGGAATATTGTTAGCCTTATTGTCACGTTCGAGAAAAGGGAGAGTATTAACTCTATTTGTTCAAGATAGTGGAAAATTAAACTAAAACTATTTTGCGTTGTGTGGAGACAAGGTTGGGTATGATCGTAGTGGATTGATGGTGGTGGACACGATCTTAGCAGAAATTAGAAATAGAAAGTTCTTTCTGCTTTAAGTGTTTTTTCATTGAGAGTTACTGAAGGTACCAAGAAAATCAAGGTAGCCATACTTTCAGGCGTTTTTTTATCTAAAAGGGGAAACAAATATCAGTGATCGTGCCTCTTGAATAATTCAACTTTCTCCAAAGTCTGATCTCGTGTGGACAATGAATGTTTACCGCAAAAACAATGCGTGAATCCCTTTTTTTAAAGGCTTTTCTCTCTTTCAGGTGATGGTACATACACGGTGCAGTATACACCAGAAGTGAATGGAAAACATGAAGTATCAGTTGCCATCCAAGACAAACCAATCATGGGCAGCCCTTTTACAGTGCTAGTAATCAATAGACGAGAATATTCCGATGTTGGCCCGACGCTCCTCCGATTTGGTCAATACGGAAGCAAGAAGCGAGAATTCAAATCTCCCTTCGGGGTTGCTGTTGACGAAGAGAGTTACATCTACGTGGCCGACAGCTACAATCATCGGATCCAAATATTCGGGTCCCGGGGGGAGTACGTCACGCAGTTTGGATCGCACGGGGAGCGAAAGGGCGAGTTTAACTGCCCAACAGATGTCGCTATTGATTCGAAGGGAAGAGTTGTTGTCTGCGACAACGGCAACAATAGAATCCAGGTTCTCAGCCGTAATGGGGGATTCATCGGCAAATTTGGCCGCGAAGGGACTGGTAACGGTTTCTTCAAGTCCCCTTGGGGAGTCGCAACCAACCGAAAGAATGATATCTTTGTCGCTGACATGGAGAATCACCGTGTGCAAATTTTTTCCCCCGAGGGAAAGTTCTTGTCAAAAGTTGGCTCTTTTGGTGATCGACCAGGGCAGTTCAACTCTCCATGTTACCTCCTTGTCAATCCCGAAGATGATCATTTGTTTGTGTCCGACTCTAAGAATCACCGCATCCAAGAGTTTGACAAAAATGGAAGATCCCTTCGGCAGCTTGGATCTCAGGGGTCGGGCGAGGGGCAGTTTTCCCATCCCCGGGGATTGGCTATCGACATTGCTGGTAATCTTGTGGTTGCTGACATGGGCAATCACCGCCTTCAGATCTTGGCCGCGAATGGTAATTTTGTGAAGGAGGCTGGATCCGAAGGAAGCGGGGATGGGCAATTATCGTTCCCAGAAAGCGTTGCGATCATGCCGAATAGTGGTTATATTGTTGTATCTGACCTTAGCAATAACCGATTACAAGTGTTTTAGAGAATTGCTGCGATAAAACACCTTGTCCGAAGAGAAGAAATACTTTAATATTTAATTAGAGAATAGACATGATGTATAGGACTTAATTAAGAAAAGAGAAGAGAAGACCTTGTGTGAGATACAACATGATCTGTTGTGATCTATTGGTTGTTATCAGGAACCTGTTGTTGTAAAATGGGCACCCAGTGCCAGCCAGGTGTAACTCACAAGAA
>OX421448.1:60787468-60827468 GCA_949126865.1 Montipora capitata
GACTGTTTTGCCAGAGTATTTTTCTCACATACACCCAAAGTTTTAAAAGCTGATGGAAAATTACAGGTGCTGCATAATTTATACGCTGCTGAGGGATGTCCGAGACAAGGATTTTTTTTAGTCGCATTCTTATGCCCTCAAGACTCGCTTTTTCATGTGAACTACTCTTCTCAAACTGACGCGATGAGAAAGGATGACTCTTCCCACAACTTTTAATGCAAAACGTAATGTATGCAACAAATTTGCTTTGCAAAGACATTGCTTTACACCTGCGCATGCCATCATAATATTCGGTGTCTTTCAGCAAGGCCTATCCATGCATCACTTTCACCTTAATAAATCCTGAACTTATTGGTTGATTTCCACTTTATTTTCACCGAACACAACTTAGACGTGAACAAAAGAGCTTACATTCTTGTGAAGAAACTGTAAATAACCTTCCAGGGCGTGGTGGAAACCATATCGCCCACCTCGTAAGTCCGAGGATGTGTCGGTCAAGGCCATCCCGGCCCGGACAATGAAAAGACCTCGCTTAAACGTATTTCCAGCCCTAGCTAAAGGAAAAAATTGACACGCTTCACTTGCCAATTGAAAAATGCTTTTCGAACCGGTCAATTTGCCGATACGGGTATTTCAGGGTGGTTGTCACAAAAGATAACAACAAGCTTTAGTGGCAATGCAACAAATATGACCGGTGTTACAGGTCAAGGAACACTTCATCTTTGACATATTTCTGCTTTTCAATCTGCCTCCAAAGAGCGTCGTCTTATCGTTCCGTACTGTTGAGGTCCACGGAGAGGCGGGCACAAAAATGAAAGTTTTCATTGCTTTGATCGCTGTTTTATCAGCAACTGCGGTGGGCGCTTTGCAAAATGACTCGGAGGTGGTTAGAGAACTTACTGATGGAACATTTGAAAGTTATCTGACAGTATCCAACCTCGCCATTGTCGATTTCTTCGCTCCTTGGTGGGTCCTTTATATATTGTTGAAAATTTTCAAACTGCTCTTGTCATTTTTAAAAAATAGTGAATCTTTAACAAGCAAGTCATGGCCACTTGCAAAAGTTAATTTTATTAATTTACTTTGAGACAAAAGTGTCAAAATGTGTTGCTTTTTATAATGGAGACTCGGAAAGGAAAGCTTGGTATAACGAAAGACGCTTTTGAAACTCAGTCACAATGAAAGGTATAGAAAATGAACTTCGAGAAAAAAAGAGATAAAATTTCTTTTGTTTAATTAAAGTGAACCCCTAAATATTTTCTTTTTTTTTCTGGTAACAATCTGCGATATCATTGCAGGTGCCCTCACTGTCAAAGCTTCGCTCCAACCTTCGAAAAAATCGCCGCACAAGCTCAGGGAAAAAAGTTAAACGTGTTCTTTGCCAAGGTAACGTGCATGTATGCAGAGAAGACACCGCTCGCTTATAAAGCTAAGTAAACGATATATTGCAATCCCTCCAGTGTATTTTCTCCTTTTGTCTGGGAAACCTTATTTTTGGACTCCACTACAATCAAGCGCTACAATCATTGGCTCAGTAACTTAATACCATGAGTTAGTCCTCTTAGAGTCAGTCAGTCCTCTGATGCAAAGCACGTTCTTAAAAGGAGTTTTAAAATTATTGCTTTTGTAATTATTTTTGTTAAAATGTGTAAGAAACCAGTAGTATATGGTCGTATATCAGTAAGGGACTAATTTGTGGAGGTTTTTTTTCTGGTCCCGCTACGCCGCAAAAGTGGCGGAGCGGGACAGAAAAAAGACTTCCTCAAATCAGTCCCGTATATACTACTAGACTAGTAAGTCTTGCAAAATAAGGAGAAGATGGAGCCAAAGAAGAAAATTCTGCTCTACGTCCACCATGTTTTCATTTCTTCTTTTTTGGCGCCAAAAAAGAAGACCATGGCCGAGCGGGCCCACTCCTCTGCATTGTGATTGGCTTGTTCTTCCGCTTCTGCTTCCGACTTTCACTGGATCGTGAGCGATGGAATTGTAAGCGGAGTCGGAAGGCAGTTTTCGCTAGGTCATAAGTGCATACGACTCCAACTCCGATTCCGTCGCTCGTGAAAACTAGCCTTTAGAGTTGACAAAATTCATATTCTCTAAACCTGTATCCTTTGGTATTCGTTTTCATATTGTAACAGGTTGATTGTGCTGGAAAGGGAAAGAAAGTCTGCAGCAAATTGAACATCAAATTTCTTCCGACGATAAAGATGTTCAGCGATGGGAACTCACTCGGAGATTACAATGGCAGCCGGAAACCAGGTAATGTGCTTTATCAGGGGCTGCTTTGCATATTTTCGATTCAAGATTAAAAGTGCACGTAACTGCTTGGTTTACGGTGGAAGAACACTAAGCTGTCAGCTACCGTGGGGGACAAAATTACTTTGGACAATCGAGGAAATACAAAAAAAAAAAAAACAACAACAACAACAGTTATACCGGAAGTTTGGGACGAACGGCGCAGAAAACTCAACATTGTTTGGGAGGGAAGGGGGTGTGGCGTATTTTTATCTTCTTGGGGCAAAACTATGCCAAGAATTTTAACCTCCATTGTAGTTCATTTAATGATTTAAATGTATGAATTTTATCGAAACCAAGCGTTCATATTCCATCACGGGTGATGGACACTAGTGAGGGACTCTTGTCGAAACATGACTTGGGGTAAATCGAGCAGTTCATGTTGACTTATTAGGGACAGAATTGTGACGTCAATCGTCTACATTCCAAGAAACGGGTGATGTTGAAGTTGGAAAGAAGAGCCAGGGCACACTTCGTGACACTTACTGAAATTGGCGCGCATTTCTGGACATATCTGGAAATGTTGAGTGATTACAAAAGGAAGCTTAAAGCCTCATTTACTCTAGCAAGTTTTCCTTGACAAGCCCACTTGTCAAGGAAAACTTGCCGACTGTACACATTGGCAAGTTTTCCTTGACATGTTTTCCTTGGTATTGTAAATGGAAAATATGACAAGTTTTCTTTGACAAGTGCACTTGACAAGTAATTTACACTAGCATGCTAGTTTTTGAACAAGGACACTTGTCAAGGAAAAACTTGTCATATTTTTCCATTTACACTGCCAAGGAAAACGTGTTAAGGAAAACTTGCTAGTGTAAATGGGGCTTAAGCAACTACAACGGCTACGGCAGCAAGAATGTCACAAATTTGCATATTTAGTGGGCAAAAACAATAGCTTTGCACGCTCTGCACTTTCGTCAATTTCTTTGTGGTCGTCTGCAAAACAACAACGTGAAATAGCCAATTTTGAGGTTTTATGAAGAACGTCAGCACTTGGTGCTAAATTTTCATTTTCTCCCCTAAATTAAGTGCCGTTCCGACGAGTGTCATTTTTGACGAACTAGCACACCCTTGTCACTTGAAAAAGGTTGAAATAGTCACGTGATCACAATAACGTGAATTTATATTTTGGGATGACGTTATTGTCGACGTCGCCGTCGTTGTTGCATAAGTTCCCTAATGATATCTTTCACGCAGGTGCCATAATGGAGTTTCTTGAGAAGGCAGTCCAGTCACCAAATGATGTTAAAATGTTGATGTCTGATGATATGGGCAGCAAGATTCCATCAAATGTTTCGCCTTGGCACGCAAATGAGAAAATCCACCGGTGAGAACTCCGAAGTGTTTACCGTTGCCTGGATTTTGTATTGAGAAAGCACACAATTCTGCTTGGAACAGAGAATTGTCATGCAAAAGCGACGTTTACAAGGCCGGACTTCCAAAATCTTATCTATACCTAATGGACTCTTAAAATATTTTGTTGTAAAAAGGCGTTATTGTGAATACCGCTCACCACCGGCTGAAGGAGAAAGAAGAGTCTGAATACTAAATGTACTTAGACTGGTAAGCGTACAAATGTGTACATATATTTTTTACTACTTGAAGCCAAAGAGAGGATTATTCGATACCGTGAGTCCTTTTAGTTAAGATATCGTTTTATAAAAGTTTCATCTGTTACAGTGACCTTTCATAATAAGTTGTTATCTGCCGGTAGAATAGATCTAGAACTAGGTGTTGCAGTGAAAAGTGGGACAAGAATTCGGTTAGAGGAGGCACTAGCAGCTGTCTTAATTTTTCGGAGCCTATTTTAAATGTGTGTGTTTTGCAAATGGAACGCGCCAATCCCAACTGAACTTGGACAAATCCCATAACACACCTCTTTTACCCCCCAAGATTTTGCATAATTGTTTGCAATTTCTCCTGGGACATGAAGATGTCCCAGTTTTTCCCTATTCTCAAAACCCAAATGATGATTATATGATTTGATTTCAATTCTGTACAGTGTTCCCAATTAGCGCCCAAACACTAAATACAGTTGACACTTGTACAAACATAACCATTTTTGGTGTTTATTAAAAGGATTAAAGTTATAAGAAGAGCTTGCTATACATTATATCTTTATCATTTTGTAAATTGTTGATCCCTCAATATTGAACACAATTAATTTTCCTCCAGACGTTCCTCACAAATCATTTGAATACGATCTATAACCCTGTGTCACACTGCGTCACGCAATCTTGCCCACTCGGGTAGCCAATCACAGCGCGGGATTTGGTTTATCTTGCCCGCTCACGGAGCCACAGTAGTCATATAATAAGACACCTTATTGGCCAGTAGTATTAACGGGGACGGCATGGGCATGGGTATAACAGACAAAAAAAAATTTAAAAGAAATGTATATATTTGAAGTGCGGGCTATAGACGAAAGAGAGAAATCATCCTCGCAATTATCTGGACAATTTAAAGTACCCCTGTGACCAGAAAATCAATTCTTATTTTTCTTTGGATTTCAAACTATGTTAACTAAACACTAAGCGACCAAAGTTTTAAGACTGTTTATTTCAACTGGGATTTTTCTATTTAATGGCCTAGTTTAAGAATGCAATGCGTGTGTACGCCGCAAAATTAATATGCAGCAAGGGAGGTTTGGGCTTTCAGACTTTTAAACTCGCGTTTTGCATATATAATAAGCTGCATTCGCACGCTGAAACCCTCCTGGATCCAACCCTCTGAGGTCCAATCGGTCAGTTTTGAACGTGAGTATTATGACGGACCGTGAAATCCAAAAATTACACTCAAAGTAAACGGCCTTTGGATAAAAAACAAAGCTCAAAGTTTTGCCAGTCAGGTGATAAGCAAACACATTTTCAAAATCTGAAAAAAAAAGGAAGTGATTTTTTTTATCACAGGGGATCTTTAAATAATTGTTTCTTATAGACAATACATACTTAATTGACCGCGTCCTATAGGGGATTTTCAGGGCCAATGAAACACAACGAAACGACGGAACAGAACAACAACTGTTAAGAATCCCAACTGGCCGGAGGCAAGCCAGTTGACTATTTACAAGTGCAGCTGGGAAGTTGAACCAGGAACTACAATGTACCATGATCAAATTCAACGAGTGGCCAGAGCGAGTCTTGAATCCCGGATATCCGAATCTCAAGGCAAGCGCCCTAACCACTGGACCACATTGCCGGCTCCAACGACTCCAACGGGATTCGATCCTTCGATCCCATAACCTCTGCGTCTATGATGTCTATAAGAGACAATTGCTGAAAATGTCCAGATAAGTACGTCAAAAATGACGTTCGAAGCTCCGGCGCAATCTAAGGGTAAATGTCAAATAATTATCACGAGGCGCCCTCTTACCGCGTGCCTTTCTTGCACTGGCTGAGTAACCTGTGAAAACCGAGAATACGTAAGGCGCTTACCTTTTACAGCAAGAACGACAATATTTAATTTTACATTCATGAATGAAAGTATTACAGTTGCTCCAAGAGGTTATCTTCAGTGTCTGATTGCAAAGTTTGTACATTTGGAAAGACTGCGAATGAATTAAAAGGGCTAACACTGAACTCTATCAAAGAAAATAAGGGAAAAAAAAGAAAATGGGACAAATGCCGATAGTCTGGAGAGGACCAAAGCGTAGATAGTAAAAGAAACGCGCATGAGATGTTTTAGTCATAGTCAACTTCTTCTCTCATCCCGGGACGTAGCGTGAGATTTTGAAGGTATACGCACATGAAGAATGTTTCGAGCGCCGTTGCTAATAATTCAAATTAGTAACAATTGAACTAAATTCAAATTAGGAACAAATAACTAATTGCAATGAACCGTTACTAGTTTGATTTTTTAATTGTTAACGGTTCATTGCTGTTTCGTTTCCGGTCACTGTTAACTTCCGTCACCAGTTATTGCGGTTCACATCGAAGCAGAGAACGTTCACAATTCAGAAGGATTTAATTTTTGCAATCTTCATTCTAGATATATTTTAGTTCCAGACCCTTGAGTCCAACATGCTGGAGCCAACAGGTTGCATTCGTTTGGCCACCTCGTTCGACACTTTTCAACAGTGTCCAACAATGTTGGAACCTTTGGCCAGGCCTGTATGGGTTAATGAAAAGATACTGGAAATACTCACAAAGAGAGACATCAGTATAATTCGAAATTTAAAAAACTTGGCTCGATTTTATAATGATTTTAAAAATTAATGCTTCCAGGGAATAAGGTTTCCAAGTATATGGATGCTACGTCCTTTTCATCCGTAAGGAAAATGCAACTCAAAGTGCGATAATTTCTGAAATAATAAGCACATTGGAAGATTCCGCGATGACATGATATGAAGCAACCTAAAGACAGTAAGTAATAAACCGTGTAATTCATCTCCAAGCGCATAGCTCGTCAAAACGAAAACATAACACACCTGAATGACAGCGAGCTGTTAGTTCCGTTAGTTCTGGCAACGCTAACAGATCACTATCGAACTGTCAGCGCTGAAAATCATTCTCTTTTGAAACGAACTAGAATTCAATTTATTTAATTTGCTAGCCCGATGAATTTCTTTAAGAAACGACGACGACCTTTTGTACTATTTACCTGTACACCTTGTGCCACTTTGCTTCAGTCTAGTGCACATTGCAGACCTGTCAAACTCTGATCTGGGACCTGTTTCTCGAAAGTCCCGAAAACTTTTCTGGCCCGAAAAGCCATTTGTGAAACTGCCAACTGCTCGTTTTAGAATGTCAACCTTTTAATATGTTTTAAAGGTAATAAAAAGAAAATGTCTGTAAAGTTTGATGACTAAAATAATGCTCTCCGTTCTTGAGATACGAAGGAAATTGTGACACCCCCGAAAATGGCCCGTAAAGTTTCGGGACTTTCGAGAAACGGGCCCCAGGGTTGGGACTGGCGACGACATACAAGTGTACGTCGGGGAAAATGGCGTCGTCCTTGGTGAAACAAGATCTTCCTCCAAAAGGCGGTTATCCTCCGATAGAATACGCAAGAAACTTGCCTAAAAGAGGCCCATCCGGTGTGATGATGTTCATTGGTGGTGCCGCTGTAATGGCTTTCGGATTTTACCATGTTATCATGGGAAACAGAAGACGCTGGTAAGTGAACTTTTCTGCTGATATGGAAGTGCTGTCTCATAACAACTATATTGGCTTAGAACTAAGAAGGTTTGGGACCACAACTGCTAAACATCCTGCCAGTTATTTGCATAAGAAGAAAATGTATTGTATTCTGACTTGTTCTTCGAGGGACGTCGTCGCCGAATTCTAACAAAGGTGGTAAGGTATTCATGTTGTATAAACCGAAGCATTTAAACGTAAAATCAGCAAAATTCGTAAGGCTAAGGTCTGTTCGTACCTTAATTTGCAGTGAGCTGATGACAGAGAAAATGAATGCAAGGATAGGAATTCTTCCTCTTTTGCAAGCAGAACACGACAGAAGGTAATAATATTTATATCTTATGCATATATGTTATAAACAATAGGCTTCCATTAGTTTGGAATTTGGGAGGGGGGAGGGGGTGGCCATTTTTATTATTTTACTAGCCTTGGTGGGGTAGTAATGTGACCTTAGTAGGGTGTCATGAGTGTTCCTAATTCATTTTTAATTGTAGTTTCCATGTTCCCAGTAATGGCCTGTGGCCTCCTAAGACAGGAATAAAATTATTAATGATCTGTTAAATTATTTCCCTGATGTGCAGAGTAGACTGTGGTACCCAAGTGTGGGACACTGCAGCCCTCAGCAATGTTGTTTCATTGGATGAATACTGGACATAGCTCTTTCCAGCAAATGGGCAACACACTACTGTATATTTGATTATGACTGCATTGTCCAAGCAGACCTGAGACTTTTTTTCCCCTGGTCGTAATGAGGATTAAGGGTATGTCTGTAGGCACATGTCAGTCTGGCTAATACTAATGCAGATAGCATCCAATCATATTGTGGATGTGGAAACTGTTGTCGTGATTTTGTACAATGCCATTACGAAATAAGAGAACATGTTCTTAACATTGGCATTTTTCAAGGCATGCTGCCTACATGTGTCCTTCATTAAGCATTACAACGGAAATAGGTTTATACTGCACGAGAAAAGAAATCAATCGAGACAAAAAGGAAAAGCGAACTGATCTTCAGTCGGAGTAAATTTGTAAGCGAGAGAGATTTTGTTGTTCCAATTTAATCAGTTTACGACACTGTCAAGCTAAAGGCTTTTTTCTGGTGTCCTCTATGGGGAAGGACACTGTTAACAATAGGCTTAATTAAGCCCTTTTGTTGACTTTTAGTGCCCTCCTAGTCCCTTGTATTTTGTGAAATTCTCCATTGACTGTTCTCTGTGCTTAAAATAAACATTTTTTTAACTCAGATGTTTGAGAGCACTGAAAGAAAATGAAGAAATGGAGGCATTGATCATGAAAGATGTTCCAGGGTGGACTGTTGGAGAGAGCGTGTATCATACAGAAAAGTGGATCACACCCATGCCAGCACAGGTTGAAAAGCTCTGACATTAGTACATTGAAGCTATCATCAGGCATATTGACATTCGAAGGGGAAAAAGGAGGCTCTATTGAATGGCCTTGGTACAGTGGCACAGCCCTCCCAAAATCAGTTAGGGATGTGTATCATCATGTGTGTTTTGATCATGGAATGTCAGTATGTGGTCTATTTAATTTTGGCTCCTACAGTAAGGGTAGGAACTTGATGTTCAGGCATTGGAAACTTTTTACCGGTATGTCCTGTTTGTGAATTGTCTTTTTAGTGTACTGTAATATTAAAATAATATTTTGCTGCAGAAGGATTGTTTTCTGTGTATATAGACTGTTTCCATGTTTGCAGGCTCAATGTATCACGTAGGCCCAGAAATCAAATGCAATGCCTCTAAAATTTTGGATCAAGGCTGCTGTGTAAGAAAATTTTCCGGGAGCCCTTTGGGCTTCCAACATTAAAAGTTAGTAGCCCGTGTCATTTTTTCAAAAGCGGTGATCTGAATTAATTAATTCCAGCCGGGATCATATTTACAAGAAAGTGAGGATGAATCAAATAAGGCACCGTTTGGGCTACTTTTTGAGAAATTTGGTCGCCTACGCTCGCAAATGAGGCACCACAGGTGACCAAGTGACCGTTAGGCAGCGATCTTGCAGATGCATGCAAATTTCAATGAGTGTTACGAAGTGTCCCCTTGCTTTTTACTTTAACTTCAATGTAACTTGTGTCTCGGAATACAGACAATTAAAGTCACAAAGTATCTCCCAAATGTTGCTCCTCAACTAAGTATAATCAGCTGCGTCATAAACACCTGCAGATAAGCCGCACCTTTTTTCCAAAAATCGTCGCAAGAAATCGGGGTATTGGCTTATCTGCGGGAACACTTGAGAAGGCTGCCTCTGGTGTCCAGTTTTCCATCTTCATGTCCAATCTAATGCCTGGTTACTAAGTTACGAATGTTCCGGTCACATTCTTGTTGTAATGCAAAGATCTATGGAAAAACTGTATTGAATGAAGAAATTCCTGTCAACAAATACCAGAATTTAATATTAATCATATGTCAAAGTTGGTGGAAACGATGTTGATTATATTAAAGTGCTAAGATTGTGGGTAAGACTGTGAAGTATTTTGTGTTGCTACATGTAATAGTGAGTTTACGCCCGATGGACAGTGGATGAAGAAGACTTCTAGCTCTAAAGACTCAACTTTAGATTTCTTTTGATTTCTTTCAAAAAACCTTTTTTTTTTCCAAATTTGAGCTGCTAAATTCGGGGTGCGGCTTATCTGTGGGTGTTTACGGTTTTTACCCTAAGCTAAAAAATATAATGCTTTTACCCTAAGAAGAGAAAGGTACCCTTACTACCCTTAGAGGATACCTTTAGAGGTTTTCTCAGGGTATTCTGGTTTTCTCCTTTTCTCAAAAGCCAACTGATGATTACATAAGTTGATTTCAGTTCTGTACAGTGTTCCCAATGAATGCCCAAACAGCAGCTGGTATTTTTGACAGGTCACAGGTCATTTTTAGGCCTAAGGTTAGTTTTTATGAACGTTTAGGATACTTTCTGTTGTGGTAAAACTATGACCTGTGGCCTGTGAGCTGTAAAAAATACCAGCCCCCAAACACTAAATAAAGTTCCCTTTTTTTTCAAAAAATAATATTTTAACCGACTTTCATTGCTTTTATTTTCATTTTTAATTCCATATTAACAAAGTCATTGAAAGGGAATCAATCATTCCCCATGTGTGTTCTGATTTCACAATAATAATTATAATAATAATTATTATTATTATTATTCATTATGGTATCTAATGGAAACCATTTTTGATGTTTATTAAAAGGATTAAAGTTATAAGAAGAGCTTGCTAGACATTATAATTATCTTTATTATTTTGTAAAGTGTTGATTCCTCAATATTAAACACAATTAATTTTCCTCCAGACATTCCTCACAAATCATTTGATCACAGCAATTAAACCAACATAGTTCAATATGTATTCAACGTTCCAAGGGGCACTGAACTGCGTTGTAATCCTCCAGCATCGACACATCTTCGTGCTGTCTTCTTAGGAGTGTAGGTTCTTTGATGTGTTGTGCTGAATTCTCTTTCTTCTGGGATTGGAGGTTTAATGTGTGATTTTTTAAGCTGTTGAATGAAAGAAAAAAGTGAAAGGATTAACCCGCCTGGTAAGTATTTAAAGCGAAAAAGTGAAACTTCAGAAGGTAAGAATATCATTGGGAAAAATCAAAACACAAATGACCTGCAGGTAAGGCAAAAATGCTTAGAAGTTGGAAGAGACTGGAGCAGTGGCAAAATTTAAAATTTATTGAGAATTTTGGACAAAACTAGAAGAATGGCAAGACAGAGTCCTATACAACAAAGCAAAGAATAACATGCTTCTTTTTCAAATTGAACCTACACAGAGATATAAAAAGAACATTAAGAAAAAAATGACGTCTTTGATTTGAACTGATTTCTTATAATAGGGAGTTAAACAAATAAGGATGGTGACAGCAAGAACAATGCCACAAAACAATGATACCATTGGTCAAAAGAGCATACATGTAACAATGTTGCCTTTGTAGATCAAAGGTCCCCAATAGAACAGTATGACTGTAATTGACAGACTGCATTGATCATTGGATGGGATTGGATATTAATATGTAGTTATGGTTGTGAAAATTCCAGCATTTAAATTTCAATAATCTTAGTCCTTGCACTGTGCATTGTAGTTTTTACTAAACCATCCTAATTGGCCTGTGAGCTGCCTTGAGTCAACTAAAAAAAAAAAAACAAATAAAGTTGCCATTCCCTGAGTGGTTGAGCTCCTCAAACACATTTTGAGTTAATATCAAAGAAATATGAGCATTTTAAGAAAGCGTACATTATCAACTGCTAATGGATTAGGAATCAACTTGGGGACACCAGCATGTGAAGGAAAATCACTCCAGCTTGTTGGCATGGTCACAGGCTCACCACCTAAACAAAAAAATAACAATTACGTGTAAATTGCAATATATAGATTTAGTCAAGCCTAAAAGCGGAGCTCCCGGATTATTTATTCTTTCAATCAGTAAACCTGGCTTGAGCCTGTGATCCAATTAAAACCCAGTACCTGGTCAGTGGTCAACTTAAAAAAAAAAGCTGGCCTCAATACACCTTATTCCAAAATGGCCGCCATTTTAGTATTCTTTTGTTTCATTGTAAACTGGTCCTTTTGGCCTCGCTTTCAAAGGTAAAATTCAAAGGAATATTTAACCTTGAACGAGGCCAACAGGGCCACTTTGGAATCAAACAAAAGAATACTAAAATGGCGGCCGTTTTGGAAAAAGGTGTATGAGCTCTAAACTTGAGCCCACGATATGGTCACGTGGTACTGGTCAGGGGATACCTTGTTTTGACAGGTGTCAATTGACCATAACATGGATGTCCAGTATCAAAGATATATGCTGTAAACTAGCTAGAGTATGGCCGCATGTTGGGTATAAGTACAAAAGTATTGATTATTATTATTGTTATCATTACTATTATTTGCTTTGTGTTTTGCTGTCTTACTAAATTCTTTCACAGTTGGCCATGCAATTTCCAGCCAAAAAATGATGGTTGGGCCTCAGATTTTCACATTGGCATACGTGGAGGGGTAGACGGCCGTATGGTAACCAAAACCAAATTTTCTCGCACAGACCATAGGTTACCATATTTTCTTACCCATGGTGCTCCGTGTGCATGCAGAGCTCCGCTAGTATATCATTTAATGACAAGACAATACAAAAATGAAGATGACCTAATTCTCAGCCAAAATGCTCTTCAAGGTGTTTTGTTTTTGTTATGACAACGAACCATAATTTACACCCCAAGACTGCTGTATAAAGATTATTTCCGTCTTACCCAAGAATAAGAAGAAAAGAGAAATCACGGCAGGGGATTTAAACAATTCTAAATGTAATGTTTAAAAAACGAGCAGCAGCGTAACCGAGTGTTTTTAGACCTGATAAAACACATGCTGCGAGTTTTTTGAATGGCTTCAAAAACTTCCACAAAGAGCGTGTGCCTCTGAACTCAAAACAATGGTTCAAATTGTGAGAGGTAAATATTAGCATAAAAGAAAAACAAGCTATGCCTTATTACGTAGTATTCTTTATATGAAGAATACTAACGAGGAGTGTTTTATCAGGATATAAAGCTCATACACGTGACGTTTTATCACTGTTTTGATAGGCTGTTAGGCTCATGAATTATTAATGAGTTTTTGAAAGAAAGATACAACAAAGGAGGAAACTTAATTCCTTTCAAATACCTGTTCTGCCAGCTATGTGCTAAAAGGTTTAAGAATTGTTTAATTTTGTGAAATTATTGTCACTCGTAGTTGTAATGTGTGGTTGCCATGGCAACTTATTGGACTTTTGCTCTCATACACTGATGATGAAATTGCACTCCTTGTCCACCCAATAAGGCAATTAGGGAATAACAGAAAATAGAAAAACGTCACTCACAATGGTTATGGATACAGTCCTTGAGTTCTTCTGAGTTGAGAAAATTTCATTGTAAGTTTTATCTTGAAGTTCTTACTTACTGTAATAGTCCAGCGGAATGCTGCTGTTTGTCGTTATTCCTGGTGCTTTGTTGTATGGAGCTGACACAGCTTTGAAGTCTGACTTCATTGATGTATCATAAAATTGTGCTCCCCTGGCCACACCCAGGTCCACATGTGACTTGGTTCGCAGATGGGAACCATCAACTTTTTTGTTTCTATGTCCAGTTGCAGGCTGTTTAATTAAGATAAACAGACAATGTATTAGTTGGTCTTGAACAAAATCTCAATTGAAGAGTTCAAAACCAGCAAAGAAGAGGGTATTTTTTATTTTGGATATCAGCTGAAAATGGGCATTAGAACCTGTCTTGAACCTTTCATGGTTTGGATGTGGTCAGCCTGCTATCATTTTCATTGCCATAATTATAATTTATTTTTTATTTATTTATTTTAGTCACCCATACATGTACAATGTAAATAATTATAGTTACAGATATTGAAGCAGTGACAAGGAAGCCTAAAGAAGCTGAAAGCTTATGCGAGTAGGCTTCCCTGGGATAAACATTTAATGACGAAGTGCATGACTTTAAATACAGGGCGAGCAGGCGATTTGCGTTCTAAAACTTAACTGTCTTTAAATGAGATAGTTTTTCAGAATAAAAAAAATAGATACAGAAGGTGACAGAAATGACTTGTGATCTATACTGAAAGGCAGTTCGAGTATTGTATTGATGAAATTGACCACCAGTCATGAAAAAACATTGAAAAGTAACTGGCAAAAGATTGTGGTGATACGAATACATGAAAATGGCGATGGAAAAAGAATTAATACTGAAGATATCAAGGAGCCTAAGTTGACAAAATGAAGGAGCGGTGTTTGCAAGATAGTCAGTTTTTGCTATCAGCCTCACTACGTCCTTCTGCCTTTGTCCTCATCATTTTACAAATTTTTTAAACTTAAGTGGCTTGTTTACTTTCATGGTGATTACAAGTCGTGAAGTTTTTATTTAGCCGCATTGAGGAATCGCAAAGCAGTTGCTGTTAAAACACATGGCCACTTGGCATCTGATCTTTCATCGTCATTATTGTGATGATGGCAAAGATGAGAAGGGTGGTGATTATGGTCTTGATCCCTGTTTAATTACATACTTTCCCAAAGAAGATATCGTTTGTGGTTTTGCTGATCCTCTCATGAGCTCTCAAAGGATCCATGTCTCCTTCTGGGAAGCTGCTCTTTCCCATGTCAAGATCAGCACCAGTGTTTCTCCCTGTGATACACAGAAACAAAATTAAATTGTTATTTTCACTGTTCACTGTTCAAGAGTTACCGGCCAAAGGCGTCAGCAATGTGGGAGACAAAGGAAGTCCAAGTGGGAAAAGTGGGTCATGACAAGCTGCAGGTCGTGACCCCCTCTCCCCAAACACCTGAAATGTCCTGGCATGCAAGTAATGAAAATTACACACATGGTATCAGAAAGTGTCCTCCTTGTGATTGGAAACGCAATCAATACACCTTGCAAAGTATTCGCTTAACTCTTGTCTTTATTAAGTAAACATAAACAGTTATGTAAACCCTAACTTTGAAAAAATAAAAAAGCAGTCATTGAGTAAATTGTTGTAAACTCATATTATAGTTTAATCACTCACTGTCCCAATTAATTAGTTAACCCTTTGACTTCCAAACCGGCCTAAACCGGCCAGACTTAGTATTTTACTCTGTCTAACACCAGACGATTTTACTCGTCAATGGGGAGCCCCTGGGCGTCAATGGGTTAATCACTCACTGAAAAATGTCCCAATTAAGCTTTTTTTAATGGGGACATTGAGTCCTGAACCACGCTCCATCGACATGTAAATTGTTTGGGGTTAGGCAGAGTAAAATTTAATAGGCCATTTCCGAGTTCATGTCTGCCTCCTCTTCAAAGCGAGTCTAAGTGCGAAGTTTTTGTGATGGTAATTAGTTCTACTTTACATATGAATAAAAACTAATTTTCATAACAAAAACTTCGCACTTAGACTCGCTTTGAAGATGAGGCAGGCCAGAACTCGGAAATGGTCTATTAAGTCTCACTCCCAGGAGTCCAATGAATGAGTTAAGACACTTACGACGCTTTCCATTTGACAGAACTGACTGGTCAGACCAGGCATTTGGAAGGACTAACTCTACAACGCCTTCAAATTAACACATTTTGAGGATGATATATACTCCTCCAGAAGAATGCAAAGGATTATCTTGCAAGTGTTCCTTCAAATTGTCGCATTTTCTTTGCGAACTGATGGGTCTGGCCGGCCAGTCCTGACAAAAGGAAAGCGCCCTTAGTTTGCAAATTTATGTCATAAAAATTGAGCATGTGTCTTATTCCTTGTCATGCTGAATTAAAGTTCTGATTTGCCCCAACGCTGAATATAAATCTAATAGATGAAATTCAACAGAAATGTCTTGGAACTACTGAATTACGATGTTCATGTTAATTTTACTCGGAGCTTTGCTACCCTCACATAAGGAGCAATATCTGAGTACTGAATCATTAAATTAACCCTTTGACACCTAAACCAGACAATTTTACTCATCAGTGGGGAACCCCCAGGAGTCAATGGGTTAAGAGCTTCATTTACCTGTCATTAGACGGGATGGATAGGAATCCCCTGCTGTGGTCCCCAGATGCCCAGGAATCCGTCTGTCACCAAGTTGAAATGTAGTTTTCCGTAATTTATTGACAGCAGACTCTCTGTCAAATGGGTGGAAATCTCTTAACCCTGGAGTGCGGAATGAATCCTGCTGGGTTGATGTGGAGTAATTACATTTCTCTTGATCTCCTTGAGGTATGCTTGATCCTCTGTCCTTTAGTGAATGTATTTATTAAGTAAATTTGGTCAAACAAGTTTTCAATTTAATAATCCAAAAAATGTTATGAATAGATAAAAGCAAAAAAATTAATCAACCAATCAAACGTATTATTGTCTTTCAAAACTAAATCAATAAAATTTGAATGTAAACGACTCTATTGACAAGCTAGGGGCTTGTTAGCCCCTTTCTCTAGGGGTGTCTGGGAGCGTGCCTTGTTTAAAGAGTGGTGCCAAATTCTACACTTGACAATAAATATTCATAATCATGTTTTGAGGACGTCATGTTGCCATTGTCAAAATGAATTTTAGGTTTTAGGTTTGAAAGAATCAGTCTTCAATTAGTTTAATTTATGGAAAGAAGCAGCCCACTTCTGAGTGACATAGCCAATGCTTTTCATAAGCCGTCTGACTGCATGTACTTGCTGAAGCCATTGATCTTTATAGCTGGAGTGTATGACCTAAACTGTTGCATTTTACAATATCATGCACTTTGTAACAATGAGATTTTGAAATCACGATAACCTATTTTCTCTTACCCTCAAGGATGGATCCGTGAGTTGATGTCTTGGTAAATAACGACCAACAAACTCTGATTTAGTTGTGGTTGTAAAATGACCCAAGTGATGTGATCGGTCATCGCCCCTGATAGTTGGAGGACCTGCCAGTTTGTCGAAGGGTTGTAAGACGTCTCTTTTACCCAGCTGTTCACCCAAAAACTTGCTACGATAGTCAGAGTGAGGCCACAGTTCCTTTTCTTTGTCACCTGAATACATGTATAAAGGAAAATCTTAAATCTGGAGATTGTTCCTCGCATCAACTCTCCCTGTGTACTCACCCACCCACCCAGGAAATGGACCACCCCAGAACTTGCCCCCCCCCCCCCCCACCCCCTTCAACAAAAAATTTGACTGTATCGAATTGCACTGTACACCTGAAAATGTGGACTTGTAGTGCAGCAGCTCCTTCTGTATGCAAGAAATATCTACCGCCATAGTATTAAAATTCTGTAACAAGTTGGCTGCTGCAAGCTAAAATAGCTTACAGAAGCCAACTGTACAGAAAAGCTCTTTGAGGTTTGGGTGTAAAACTGCAGTTTAAGTGACTGCAAGACCTGAGACCCCCATGAAAAAGGTATGAAAAAGGTATATCAAAGACACATGTGAGAGGTGGAATATTTTGACTGTGCACACCACGTCATTGCTTGCTGTGCTGTGCAAATAAAATTTAATGATTAACCTATTGACCCCTTGGGAGTGAGACTTGGTTGACTTAACTCGTCAACAGGGGGACGTTCAGCAATCATTGGGTTAAAAAAAGATTAAAATAACATTGCACACCAGATCAATGAAACAATAATTACCTTGGGGAATATAGCTTCGCATCCAATCAGTCTTTCCTGTAGAAGCAGGATTTTTTGCTTCATCAAGAGGTCGAACAGGATAATATTCTTTATGTGTGGTATGAAATGACTTCAACTGTCTATCAGAATCCATCTTGAAGTTTGTTTTTGTTAGTGCAGACGTAGAATTTTGATAATCACGTTTTTCTAGTGGTTTTTCAACAAAGTGACCTCTCGTCATTGAACACTTGTCATTGAAGCGAGCATCCTTGTGCATGATTGTCGCAGGAGATGGTGAAGGTATGCGCTCCCTTTTAGTTAAGGGGAGGGGTGGGTAGTCTTTTTTAAATGTACTCTTGTATACATGGGGATCCTGACTAGGTGCCCAACGGGCCTCATGGCTTATTGTAAAGTGAGAAGCAACAAGAAATTCTGAGCCAGTCTTCTGAGCAGGAATCTTGTTTATTACTTCTGCCATGGTGCATAAACATGTACTTCCTGTAACGTATTAAAGTAAAGAGGTGCACTGTTAAGACTTTCAGCTTGGTAAAGGAGATGTATAAAAGATCATACAACACAACATATGTACTGTATATTTAAAAAATCATTCAAATAAACAAAACTGCTTTAAAAAATGTGACTGGACGGCGGGAAATAGTTGGCAAATCCAAATGATGGTTAGCGTGAGCCACAAATAGATAACATTCGTGAAACACCTGAGCTGAAGAAGGTAGCACTTTCTTATGTGAAATATATTATCTCCCCAGAAAGAAAAAGGACTTTCTATTAAAAGATACAAAAAAAAAAACCAAAACAAAAATAATATAATTGTCCTTGACAATATCGGAGATTAAGTCCTTGGTTTACCATGCCCAAATCATGCAGCAAAATGTAGCAGAGCTTCCCTGTTTGCAGAAGTCTTCTCGCCCCTGCTAACAGAGAGTAGCAATCATGCTATTACAATAGTTAAGTCTGTGGGCAAGCGATATTTTGTAATGAAATCGCAACTAATATGCATCATAGAAGCAAACGAAGAATTGTTGAAACATTCCTCGTAAGTTTCCAAAAACTAATCTGCCTAAAACGTTCCACAAAATCTCCCCTAACCCAATCTACATGAAGCCATTAAAGCTAAAGGTTACATAGATAAAGTCATAAATCACTTAGCCGATATCGATAAATGTACCAATTAAAATAAACATCGGCCAGATGCCATTTAGACGGATCATGCCGCGGATTCATGATTTAACCTCTTTTCGTTTGGACTTACCAAGTCAGACAACGCCAGAAATAATGTAAAATTGAACAACGCCTTCAAAACTTTGAAAATCAAAGCTCCAAAACGTATAAAAACACAAGAGTGCTTCTATTGACCTAACCCTCTGTCGTTGCTGTGGCAACTGGCGAGAGCCTCACAATGAAGCTTGGGGATAAAAAGGCGCGAGTATTCGAGGGTTCGAGGCAAGACATTTTTAGTTTTGAAGTACTTCACTTTAGTTCGATCTCGCTGTTTCAAGAATGGTGCGGACGAAAGCTGATGGGGCTGGAAGAAAAGGTAGGTTATCGAGACAGTCATCTCGAGGAGCTAAAATCCAATTTTACTTGAATTTGGATGGAAATTGTGTTCATTTCAGGTATTTGGAGTTGGAATGCTTATAAAAAGCGTGACCGATTTTGCGAGAGAACTGGTTGATCGCACTCTAAAAGCCGTGGTCTTACTTTAATCGCTTTCAGTGAAGAACAAAATAATATTCTCTTGACTACTCGCCATCTTTGGAAACATATTTCGCTTTTCTTTCCACAGCGCACCCAAAGGTCAACCCCCAAATCAAAATGTGTTGTGGCAATTTTTGCAATGTACATGTAGATTTTCAGATAAGCTTTTGTTCAGGTAGCAAGTAATCATGCTTGCCGGTTTTCATAAGACTCAGGGAGTGACCTCAATTGCAGCATTTAGATTTCATTTACTGCCCAAAATGATGTTTGGTTGTCATTTGACAAATGAATTCAGCTGCATGGCCCCTTCATTTGAATGTTTGTTCGGCAATAGCCCTTTTCACGGTTAGTTTGTTTCATTTGCATTACAATATAATCTAGCATGTATGTGAGGCAATTTCGGGCTATTTTGTAGTTTTAACGCGAAATTGCCTCGCATCCACGTTAGATTACATTGTAATGCAAATGACAAAAACTAACCGGGAAAAGGGCTATTACATATTAAACAGAGATAAGCATATTTTTTTAGTACTTTTAATAGTAACATGTACTCTTGTTGTCATAGCTGCTGGCGCTAAGGCTCCACGTAAACAAGTTGGCGGATCATCGTCATCCTCTGCTGCGAGCAGCTTGGGGTCACCAACCAGCTCTGGGAAAAATAAGTATGCTGGCGGAAATCCCGTGAGATGGTGGCCATCTCCCAAGTGGCAAAAAGGTAAATATAATATTGTATTGTACTATAAACTGTATTACATATAAAATTTTATTAACCCTTTTGTCTTTATTGAGGAGTACAGTTTTGTGGCATTGATCACAGGTGTGGCTGTAAGGAGGGAAAGGTTAAGCGCAAATAAGGTTTAGGGTTAGTTTATGGTTGGTCTTGGCCATTATTTACAATAAAAGTTTTAATGCCTCACCCAGGCTTCACATTCTGCAGGGCTTGGGAGGCATAAGTGCTTAAGGCAAGGCAAGGCAAATTATCTTTATTAGACATGGATATTAATTTTAAAAAATTTAGGCTCAATTCAACATTAAAAAAATAAAAAAAAACATACTTAATTGACCGCTCCCCATAGGGGCTTTTCAGGGCCAATGAAACACAATCAACGAAACAACAGAACACAACAACAACAACAACTGTTAAGAATCCCAACTGGCCAGAGGCAAACCAGTCAGCTATTTACAAGTGCAGCTGGGAAGTTGAACCAGGGACTACCCGGAACAAATTCAACGAGTGGTCACAGCTGGTCTTGAACCCGGGATCTCCGGATCTCAAGCGCCCTAACCACTGGGCCACACTACCTCCTACATTACGAATGACAAGGGTTAGGTTGGAGTTAGATTTGGCTAGTATTACATTTGTTATGCCTAGCTGCCTTGCTCATTGTCTAAATCCTTAACCAAGGCCTGGAATTGAGATCTGGAGGTTCCAAGTTAAAATGAATTTCATGCTGCCAGCTGGAGATGTTCTGGGAAGTCCCTGGTGTGCATCCAGTCATGGCCTATCATAATAACAATATTAAAGTTATTAAATATTACTAGCTCTAATGACCAGTGTTAAGGAATAGAAGACTGGTAGGAGAAAGAGGTTTAGTTGACAGAGCCATAACGTTTCATTTCCAGTAGTATAGCAAGACGATGTCACCAGAGCCTAGTTTAATGGTCTTGCTACCATCAGTCTTTTACAGCTTTGTGGTAGAGAATCCAAACGAGTGACTGGACGGTTATGCATGTAGGTTCAACTCCTTTTAGAACCATTCCATACTCATGATACTCTAGAATGAAGTTCCTTAATTTTCCCACCTTAATTTGGTTAATCAGGCTTTATGACGTTGAAGGACGTCTTATCAAATGGGACAACATTACAATGTTGCTAGAATATAAAGTTATATAAACATATAGTTATCAAATCCCTAGTCATTGATAGAGTACATCTCCAGACTCCTCAATCATAATACAGGATTGTTTCCTATCTGTCTTATGCTGTAATTATTTAATTATAATTGGTGACTTATAAAGTGTGTATCTTAACATGACGTCATGATCAGATTCCATAACGATTTAAATTTTAGTTCCTGCTATACTTTAAGAGCATCACAACGTGTTGTAAAATTAATTGTACGAACATTTTTGTTGGTCTCAAAGTGAGTGCTGCAATTCTCTATTTTCATGTTCCCCATAATACACTTTGTTTGCCCCCCAAATTTTCCATATCCATTGTTTTCTAGAGCATTTGCAAACAAAGGTTTATGCACATTTTGTGGATGCAAACATATTGTCTTATGGGGAATGTGAAAATAGAAAATAAATGACTTGTGCATCAAATCAAGTTTTTGCAGTTTGAAAAGAGTAAGAAGCCATGATGGTACAGGTACAGTCATGTTAGAAAATGTCATTAATTGCAGGAATTGGAGATTTCTTTTCCAAAGAAAACTGCGGCAATGAAATCTCCCAAGAAAATCCAGAATCGTCAGTTGCAAGTGAACACCCTGGCGTGTCATCAGTGGAACCTGGGATTACACCACTTGATTAAGATTGACAGAAAAGGATTCCTATTGTTACTACTTTTATATTAATTATTAGTTAGATTCCTTCTGTTTAGAGTATTTATTCCAGATGGGGTGTGTTACATTTTTTTTGTGATACACGTTTTTAAAAACAGCTAGCAGTGTGATACTTAATTACATGTATATATATTAAGTGCTTTGGAAAAAGCTATTCAATCATTTGTAATTATTAGACTGCCAGTTCATGTAATCTCATAACTATACACAAGGCTCTATGCATAAGTGTCCAGTTTTATATGGTCGCATTGCATCCAAATTCATGCAACTGGTTTTAATTTCTTGAAGACCTGTCTAGAGTACTGAGAAGGCTTACAACAAAACTGAGGACAATAAGATGGAAAAGGTCACTTTTTACATGGAGGTGCTAGAGTATGTGTTCACCACAATGCTGACAGGTTGTCACAGGCTATTAAACGTTACTACTAAGCTACACTTTAAAATATAAAGTAAGTCACATTGTACATTATGCATACAGACCTTGAATGCCCCCTTTTGCGTGGTGGTGAAAAAATTGCTGCCTGCAAAATTCACCACCTTTGTTGTCATGGCCAGCTACTCTCAACTATCAAACTGTTAATAATTGTTTAGCAAGTATTTCTTGACCTCTTCTCTTATTTTCACTTCCTCCTTTTCAACCTTCTGACACCTCTATGCATCCATAGTGATAGTCACTTTGGTTAAGTTCATTCTACAGCATCCTTCTTGATATAAAAGTGCACCATGAAAGGCTATTTAAAACAAATGAGCATACTAGTTCATTATGCCAAGTGTTTCCCTTTCACTTGTTTATGAAGACATTGAAAGTTGTCATTGTTACTTGTTTAGAACTGTGTTTAAAAAGTTGTAACAGCAAAAGTAAAACGTTTTCTTAATTGCCAGTCATTGTATAATTTATACAGTATACATCAAAGTGTTATCATGCAGTACATTATTTACCACTTCATGTCATCTTGTAACATGTTCAGCATAACTTCCATAAAATGTATTGTATGTAATAATGATATTCTTTTAAACTATGGATGTCATCAGAAACATACATTAGTTAATAAAGAGATTAAAGATGGGTTTCAAACCACTTGAGTATTTCTTGCATGAAAGCTTTCTTCCCAGTATCAGAACATTTTATTGCATTATGAGGCCATATTAATGGGGACATGGGTTTTTCAGTGAGTGATTAACCCATTGACTCCCAGGGGTTCCCCATTGACGAGTAAAATCTTCTGGCGTTAGACAGAGTAAAATACTAAGTCTAGCCGGTTTGGACATCAAAGGGCTAATTTCAACTTAAATAAGAACACATATACCTTGACAAATTATTGCTAAGAGTGATAAAGAGCATTGTTTGCTCAGTAACCTAGCCTATGAATGGTTGCAAGGCTACCAGTGACCTTGTATTGATACAGACCTCACTTCTTTTATCTTGGAAATTATTGTAATTAGTCTATGTTGACATTAGAAAAGCACAAAGGTTTGGCTGGGTTTAGGCCTAGGGTTAGCCAAATTGAGGGTTTTGGGTTACTTTCTTCGTTTTCGAGTCTTAGGGTCTAAGGGGTCTTTGTTTTCAAGACACCCCAGGTCAGGACTACAAACTTTAGGCCCCATCTCACATGTAAATATGTGGCAAGTTATTTAGCACAAATGGTTAAGTAACTTACAGAGAATCATCTGAATAGAGCTGAATATCACTAATCCATGATTAAATACAAACCAAGGTTTGAGTTTTGCCTGCCAAAAGAGCCTTCCTTTAACAATCTAGCTTTATGCTGCAGGAAAACAAAAAAGTCTAACTCAAAATTGAAAGCTAACAATCTTGCGAAAACATTTTAATAAGTAAATAAACCGAGAGAAAACTTTCCACAAATCCAGGATTAGCTAATCGGGCTTTAAATCACTGGGCCCAATAACAGAAGTAGTTGGATTGAAGAACACACTTTCATTAATCATTGCTAATGGCATGAAAAAATTTTAACTGGCCACCAATTAATTTCCCAGCTTTTACTATTAATTTTACTGGGTAATTCACTCCAAATACATGTACACAACAGATCAGGCCCCAATAGTTGTTCAAAAAGCAGAATAACGTTATCCAGTAGAGAAGCCATCATCAAGAGCATTAAAACACACTCCATGTTAAACAATGGTCTTCATTCACATGAGTGGTTTCCTTAACCCATGGGTGCAGGAGCCCTATTACAGGGCTCCTGATGGGCCTTATAGACTGAGTGTTTTCACGTGACTTCACGGCAGGCACGTTGGTATACCTAAACAATGGAATGGCGGCCGTGTTGGTGTACCCACCTGACCCTCCAGGAATTGAGCTCTGTTGACTGTGGCCACACTTAGTGAGTTAACCAGGGCCCAGTTGTTCAAAAGCCGATTAACACTAATCCCAGATTAAAAATTAACCAAGGAGTTTATTACTCCACTACTAAATGCTGTTCAACGTTGATATTTGGCAAAACTTTACATTAGAAGAAGTCAATCTTGAAAAACAAAAATAAGCAAAACAACCTTTCACCAAAAAGTTGAAAACATGAAACAAAAGTTTACGCTAATCCTGGATTAAGCTAATCGGCTTTCGAACAACCGGGCCCAGGTTAAGTTTTAAATTACCCAGTTAACCCGCCTTAAACTACCCAGTGAGGTGGTTTGAAATTACCTCAGAAAATGTACTGTTTTTGCGTTAATTTGCGTAACCTGGTTAAAAGCCGGTTTACACCGAAGAGATGCAGCCACATTCATAACTGTTTTAAACCCGTTAATTTCAATTAACTAATTGGCTATAACCTGGTTAAGTACCCATTGTCATGCAAACATTTTCTTTTGTTTTGGTGGAAAAACAAGGTTACTGATCACCAGAGTGAAAACTCTATTCGCACGGTGGCCATATTGGTTATAGACAATAGATTTCTTACCACAAGCCTCGAGTTGAAATGTTTGGGTATGAGTTTTGGTGGGGCAAAACATAAGTTTTCAATCCCTCGCTACTCAACATGGCCGCCGTGTGATTAAGGCCCTGTCTGGCATTAGACAGAGTAAAATCTATGAAGTTCAATGGGTTAAATGAGTGGATGTTAAGAAGACAAATCTAAACAGATCTTCGATCCATGAGACTACATAAATAACTACCAACAGTAGTTAATTGAAGCAGTACAAAATTAATAAACTGATACTAATGTCTAATAAATATTAAATGTATATATTGTCTGAATTTGGGTTAAATCATTTCAAAATGAAAAAGGCTTACATTTACAACATGAATCCTTGGCCTTTTTCTCTGTCATAAGCTGTCCGTAGATAAGCCCACAAGAACCCTTCCAGACCCAAGGGGATTAATATAATTATTATTAGTTATTGGTAAATACTTTAATTTGGAATCACCTTCCTCTTTATAGTTATTTGAAACAATGTGTCTAAAATCTTATTAATTACTATTTTTCTCACCACTGAGTTCCTTACTTGCTGGTGTGTACTCCTCAGTCCTGTATTGCTTGTTTTTGTTTGAATATGGGTTTTGATTGTTTTTTTTCTTTTACAATTATAAAGAGCTGTAATAGAGCAGTTTTCAAATGAGTGTCGTAAAACCAAAACCAAAGTACTTACTTTGGCCAATCAAAAAGGACGGAGACAATCCAGTAAACCAATCAAAACTCAAGTAATTACATGTAGCCGACAAAAAGTGCAGCAAAATGTGCGCACACGAGCCACAACTGGTTTTGGTTTCACTTGTGATTGGTTGAAAAAGGTGCGAGAACTTTGAACCAATCACTGAGTGAAGTAATGTAAAACCAATTACCACTAATTACTTTCGACACTCAATTGAAAACCACTCTAATTGAATATAATTCAGAGCTCTAACATTATTATAAGTAGTTTTTGCTATATCGTAACATTCTGCATTCTAATATTCATGTGTTGTCACTTTATTTGTTATTATATATCGCCTTAGGCTACCCGATTATTAAATCAACAGCTTCCTTATAATGTACCTTTTTGTTAAATGGAGTAAATACAATAACAATAACAAGGTGATTATTAATAATCTAGTACAGTGTATTTGTGCTCGGAGAGGCAAAAACCATTATACTTAGACTAAGCATTAATTTTATTAAATAAAAAAGACAACCAGAGAATGTATGTTAAAGACATATTTTTTAATAATCATTTTTAGTATACAAAGATTTAAGACTTTCTTTAAACATTTTTAACAACACGGAAAATAATTTTCCCTAGACTGTACAAACCAGATGAACTCTACACAGGCAAAGAATCAGCACTTGACAATAACAGCACCTAATTTATGTACAATTATAATAAATCAGCAAAAAATACTGGATTAGGGATGAATGAGAGTAACAGGGTGTTTACACAAGACTCCTACAAACTCACATTGGTAAGAGTTAGATCTGCATGGGAATTCTTTACGTATACAATAGACCAGCATGAATCCTGCCCTCACATTCCCATCTACACATACTTCCAGCCAACTGACTGATACAAAAGAGTTTCGCCAAGACAGACACAACAGTCTTGTCTACGAAAAAGAAAAAACTGCGAGCAAAGAGTGACTTAATCGCAAAATTGTGTTGGGGATTTGCATGCATGGAATTTAAATGAGTTTTAAGATGCAACTGCTTTCAGCAGTTGTCTCAGCACAACTGCAATTTCTGTGATGTTGTCTATGCTACCCTTGTAACTACTGATTAATCTTCATGTCTGTCTAATGTATGTACATACTCATGTCTTTGATCATACTGGTCTCAATAAAAATTATCTCACGTTATGCTCCAAATTTGCACCAGTACAAGTTTGTAACATTCTCAAGTAATCACCCTGTTCCATTACCTTTTGTTAAGACTGCAAGAAGAGAAATTGCCAGATCTTATTTGCCCAAATGGTTTGCCTTACAAAATGAAATACTGGTACTGAGGGAAATAAGATGTAAAAGGAAGAAGACATTTTGACTAAAATAGCTTTATCTGAATTATTTATATTACAGATTGGTACTTAAGTGAAGATTCCAATTTAAGCAATGGAAAATTAAATTTACTGTGAACTGTCATTGTTCCTTGATTTAATTTGCAATATTTTAAACTGTTCATTTTTTGATCTGAGGTGGCTGACTGAACAGTGCACAATCTGACAAAACTATTAAGGTTCGAACTCAGCCATGCTCAAGACAAAAACTAGCGTTTCCAATGGGCAAAATAAAAAAAAAGAATTCAATTTAACTGGACATGTTTGATCTCAACAGACAAGTAAGGAATGTTATTTTCAAAAGCCTAGGAACTTTTTGGGCAGATTCAAAGTGACCTGATTGCATTCAAAACATTAAAATTCTTTTCAGGACTTTTTATCCTCTGGAGACATGGTTATAAGACTAACCTTTTAGAAAGAGCAGAGCACAATTAACAAATGATTTCTTAGGACAGGAACATTTTCAGGAATTTGGAAAAAAACAGCACAGGGACCCATTTCTCAAAAGTCCTGAAACTTCTTGGGTGTCATTAATTAATTCTGTCAATTATACTACAAAAATTGGTAAAAAGTAAAGTCTGCTACGAGCCTAGAAGGCCCATAAGGCCGGCGCTTATGTCCGCTTAATGTAGCACAAAGCAACTAGGAGTATTTCTACTCCCCCCTGGATAGGATGCTAGTTCATTGCAGGGTTACCCCCAGCATTAAATTCGCCGGTACCCATTTATACACTTGGGTGGAGAGAGGCACTGTGAGAGTAAAGTGTCTTGCCCAAGAACACAAAACAATGTTCCTGGCCAGGACCCGAACTACTCGATCCGGAGTCGAGCGCAGTAGCTGCGGCGCCTCCCAAAATTGGTAACATTGCAGAAACCCCGGGTTCGGGTCCTGGCCGGGGACATTGTGTTGTGTTCTTGGGCAAGACACTTTACTCTCACGGTGCCTCTCTCCACCCAGTTGTATAAATGGGTACCGGCGAATTTAATGCCCGGGGTAGCCCTGCGATGGACTGGCATCCCATCCAGGGGGGAGTAGAAATACTCCTATTCGCTTCATGCTACAGAAACCGGAGATAATCACCGGCCTGATGGGCCTTCTAGGCTTGTAGCTGACTTTACCTTACCTACCATTCTTGCCCTTAAATTGTGAAAACCAGGCTTAATGAATCCTTTTACCCACATTTGCAGTAAAAAAATCCATGAGATGGATTGAGTACAGTACCTGTCCTCTTGATAAATACTGTAATTCCTTAACACCTTCATTGATTCGTAGTAAATCCTTTGCAAGTCTATTAGTGTCAAAAACCTTTGACAGAATGTATTTCACTGGACTCAAATATTATCTTTTTACAATACAACAGATCAGTAATATATCACTTAAAATAAAGAAAGGCTTTAGGGTATTGTATTAACTAACATGGTGAGAGATTACCAGGAATAATTCAATGATCTGTGTGAATGTTTAGCTAATGTAATAAATTATTCAATGGTGTGTGTATGTTATTGAAAGACGAAGATGCAAAAGATGAACAAGCTAAAAAAAGCTACAATGCCAGGCCACAAAAGAGATTAAGTGAAATGAAACTTAGTGATCAAACTTTATAAAAGTTTGAGGCCACTTTGTTGACCAACCTTGCTAGCTTCACTGGTAAGTTCACCATTTACAGGTAAAATTCGCTACTACAAAATACTTAACTATCTTAACTAGAAGATGCTGTCTCTAAGGAAAAACAAACCAAAAAATAAGTCTGAGTCTACTTTGCTTTCTGTTTCTTTTTCATTATAAAACTGAGGACACTCTCTACAAAAAGGTTCCTACATAACAACGTCTGTTCTATGCCCGTCAGGATTGTTGGCGATATTCTGAAAAAATGTATCATTTCTGTCTCACAACTGCTTGTTTCTTCTTCTTCCTTCTTTTGAGAAAGCAGCAACACCTATGAAAAGAAAAGTAACCCTTTAAATGAAATGACAAGTTACCTAAGGACAGCCTTTTGACAACAACTGCTACAAAAAAAAATGGACAAACCCTGCCCCAGGGGGACATTTTCTAGGGCTAAGGCTCGACTCTCAACTTTAGATTCTTAAGATCCTTAACGTTCTACCTAATTTTTTGAGGATCTCCAAAATTTAAAAAATATTGAATTCTTCAATGCAGAACTACACCTGTAGTGCTGAACAAAGGGTTTGACATCAGTCTTCCTTTAAATGTGTTACTGACCAGTAAGCAAATTCTTGTTCGAAGATTTGACTGCAAGCTGTTCCAGTTTGATGGGTCTTTCTGCAGGTACCGGAAAGCATTGTGTTTTTGGTTGCTTGGGATTAGTCTTATTAGGAGTTTTGTTTTCTGTCTTTTGTTTCTTTTGTTTTACGTAATTTGTGCTCCGGTGCCTGCAGAAGCTACCAGTTTGATTTTCCTTTCTGCAACTCTAACAATAAATAAACCCTGCCAAAGAGTTGTCTGTCTATGCATATCAACATTACTTAAGCTGTCTAATTAAAGGGGCACTGTCATACTATTTTCTGGTCAAAACTGGGTAAAGATCTGAATTAATTTTATTTTAGTACTTTAACCCATTGACTTCCAGGGGTTCCCCACTGACGAGTAAAATCGTCTGGAGTTAGACAGAGTAAAACACTAAGTACGGCCAGTTCAAGCCGGCTGAGAAGTCAAAGGGTTAATAGCTCACACGCACAACATTCTTGACCACCCACTGTGAAGATATGAAATATATTTATGACACAAGAGCTATTCACATATAATTTTTGAAGACTTTCTGAAGACACCGTCTCCTAACTTGAAATGTCTATCCTCGCGGTCCTTGGCCGCAAACAACAAAGAACAGCTCCAGTGCAATTCAATGGTTCATGGCAACAAAAGCATTATTTTTTTGGTCTTAATTAATTGATGCAAAGACATCTTTTAGAGTTTTGAGTATTAATGTGAATCCTTACTTTGTTTCCTCAACAACTTCCACTTCAGGTTGTTGCGCATGTATTGGAGTGCCTGATTTTCCATCTCCTTGTCGGGTGTCCTCAGTCGGCAGAAGGTCACCATTTGTGGAACTCACGACTTGCACAGAACCTCCTAATCTATCTGTAGAAGGTGGGAGAAGACCTGAAGACTTGTAGCCTTGCACATTGTCAGCCCAAGCACCCTTCCTATCTTGACCAGACTAAAAAAAGAGGGTGAAGGATCAGTTAAGATTACAAAGTCCTTGACAATTACTGAACTTTCCGAAAGCATGCAGAGTTTGAAATTCAAATGCAAATTCAGTCTCTATCTCTTTTTTAGTGGGCATCAAATACACCAGAACAGTTAGGTGAAATTCTAATCAACAATTTCATTTGTTTTTGTGGCCATTAGCGCCCACAGACGACCACTTCTGTCCAAGATTGCACCTGATTCAATGCACAACCAATTTTGACATCCAACCTCAAGTGTGCTTTCCATTGCAAGTCTAAAGCAGTGTGCACATTAGGCCTCAATTATGATCAAATTATAACCGAATTAAATATGAAATGGGTTCACATCAGCTAATATTATTACATTCTCTGATTATAATTGGAGTACATTGTATAATTACTTCAAACAACCTCAAGGGGATTTTTTGAAGTAATTGCAGTGCGTAATTGAACAGAATAGCAAATATGTGGTGGTATGAGCAGACGAAACTTCTAATCGCTTTATGGAGCAAAGATTTGGATTTGTCTTCTTCCATTCTCTGAAGCTATCCTTGGTTCTCTTCTCGCCTCAAGCATGGTGATGATATTAGTGGCAATCATGTGATAGAGCGCCATTTTGTCTCACACTGCGAGATTAACCCGTAGGGGTTACCCCTATTTGAATTTTCAGTGATGTGAACAGAACTGTAATTGAATGAAATTGAATGGGGGATGATAGCCTGAATTATGCTTCAGTTGATCATAATCAACGTTGAGTGTGAACACGGCTTAAGCCTTTGCCACCTATTTCTAACAATAAGGTAAGGGTAAAGGTTAGCGTTACTTTTAGGTTTATCTTTACTTGAGGAGCAACATTTCGGTGACACTTTGTGACCTTAGCAATTATTGTTTGTATACCAAGACACAAGTGATGTTAAAGTTGCGGGAAAGAGCAAGGGGACACTTTGTGATGCTTATTAAATTCCATGTGCATCTCATTAGAGTCAATCCCGGACATACCTCCAGCACACTATTAAAACCAAACACTGCCAATGTGGATAAATAATTCAGCCAATGTTGATGCTGAATGTGACCTACTATATTAACCAGTTCCACTACATCTACACACTCCAGCACTTGGCAACATCCTGTTTGACTTATGGTTCTTTTTGCTTACGTGGGATTATACACCATAAGCCTTTTTGAAACATCACTGCCAAGCCAGCTATATTTTTCTGGAGAATTCAGGCCAGAGCCCAACAAGGGTAACTCCGTGGCATGCTCTTTTCGAATAGTGTGTGGGATCTGTTAAGTCCCACGGAGTTAGAGTTAGGGTTAAAGTGGCACTGCTTTAAAGGGTTTTCATGCTTTTTTGCCAAAAGGTACATTGTGTACAATCAGCGTTGGCAAAGATTTACATGTATTTGCAACAGGCTCATGAAAACCCTTAAAGATGTCAACTGTAGATTAGATACAGGGCTTGAAATTAACGAAAAATTCCAGTCGCAAAATCGTTGTGCTGCATTGCGTTGTCAACGGTGTAGCAAAACAATATGAGCCCACAATACTTGTGTTGAAAGAAACTGCTGAAAATGGCGAATGATATCAAAGGAATGGAGTTGTGCACGTAACATCACAGCGAAATTACGCTACAATTACGCTATCTTCAAATTGAAAGAAAACTCAAGGCGAGAAACAAAATAATTTTGTCATTTCTTCATTTATTTTAGTAAAAAGAGCAGCAATGTGGCAACTCCTAACCCTTTGTTTTGAAAGAGCGAAGATGAAAACAAGTCACAAATTTGCAACTTCTCCAGATATTTTAGTTGCAAAAGGAAAAAATTCAGTCGCAATTTCAAGCCCTGAGATATGAATGGTGCACAGGAAAGATCATAAAGTGTACATGTACATTGATTTATGAAAAAATATCCTCTTTCCAGGTAATTGTGACCAATATCAAGCGAGTGTATTTTTATTATTATTATTTTATTATTATTATTATTAAACACTTACGCTTTAGCGTTTTAACCAACGGTCATGTAGATTTAATCCGTGCAAGTTATTTATATAGTATTTTAATATTTTAACACTTACATTTTAGCGCTTGTATTTACATATTTTATCTTTGGACATTCTCACGTCTTAATTTGTACCTATATATGCAGATTTTATTCGCTTCTTTTACAACTTGAAAATGATCTCAGAGAGATCGAAACGTCGTTTTTTATCGCTAGTTTTTATTCTGAAATTATTATTATTATTATTATTATTATTATTATTATTATTATTATTATTGTTGTTGTTGTTGTTGTTGTTGTTATTATTATTATTATTAATTAATATTATTGAATAAATAAGACTTTTTTTTTCACCCAGAGGAATACACTTGCAGGGACAATTTTTACAGTCAGATTAAAAGCTTTTGTAAAGAGCTCATGGCAAATGTCACTTTAAATAACTGATTGTATGTATTACAATCCACCAAAAATAGGAAGAATGCAATTGTCAAGAAAATTCTTTGTCCCAAGGTTTGATTCCAAGCCAAAGCAAGGAGCCCCATGGAATGTTCCATCTTGTACCTTGTTTGTCCCAGATGTTGTTGTAATTCTCTCATTTCCTTTCTGAAATCCAGCAGGAGCCTGAGAATCTCTTGGATTGTGGTGATCTGAATGGGAATTAATTGGGCTTGGCTGAGGATATATAACATAAAACAAATGGCTTTAGGAAGACATACAGTGTAGGCCAAAATATATTCAATAACACATTCATTCATTCACCTCTAACCCATGCTCTTGATCATGACCATGGGAAGTTCCCACTAGAGCATAACTATTTCACTGTACAATGTTTCACTCAACAATACTAACATATACACATGTACCAGCCCAGATGCAAAAGACATTGCCAAAGGTACATTAACATACTTGAGAATGGTACAGCACTACATAAATACTGTAGTTCTGCTCGGTTACAACTGGAAACTATCATCACAAATACATAGCGACGCAAGTTGCACATCACATTGTGCATTGAAAACAAAGCCACATTTTTTTCCTTCTCTCCACAAGACTCAAAATGAAACAAAACAAATCATAAAAAATATTGTTCTTACAATTTGTTTGTGTGTCCAGTCAAATTCACCATCTTCAATATATCCTTTTCTGTCAAATAAATCCTTGAAAAGTTTTCTTAAATACTCGTAATCTGGTGTTTCAAAGAAATCAAGTCTGCGAACATAACGTAGGTATGTGGCCAGCTCATCTGCATTTAAAGAGAAAGAAGTTCACTTATGAGTTCTTTACTCCTACAACATGAACATGGAAACTTTAAAGTACATAATTACATATGACAGCTGTACGTGTTTCAATGCATACAGCAAGAAAAATATATTATCAGTAATAGTGACAGATGTTCAATAATAGAGGACAGTATTTACCTTTTAACATTTCTTTTGAGCCCACAATATAAACTGATATGATTGGAAAAATCTATCATGGCACAAATACTCCAGTACATGTTAATGACATTCTGTATATTTTGTAGAAGGCCCTTCCTTCACATGAAAATAATATTGGTGCTTCCCTTACTAAATTTACCAAGTTTTTTTTCTCATGCCAGAAAATCAAAGACTGTTGAAAATCCATTATAATATAAATGATGCCTACAACTCAAAGATCTCCAAAATAATATTTTAAATTAACATTTAATTTTACTTCATGTATGTATATGTATCTCTTAATTTTCATTAAATATTGCAAGATAGACATGTAATATTGATATAGTATTATAACAATGACTGAGATCTAACATTGATATTTTTGTTACTGAAGACATAATTCCTTTCTTACTGTGACAATTTAAACATGTTCAGTCATTCCAAAAAAACACATAATCCGAATAAAAATTGGCAATTTAGGTACAGTACAATGAGAAGGGTGTTACAATACCAACCAGGATGATTCTCACAAAGGACTTCGATTGGAGTGGCGCGTTTTGTGTCACCAATTTTTTGGTATCTTTCTTTAAGTGTGTCTGCCTGTAATAGCATAATACAATATTCCTAAGCAAATAGTTATTAAAACTGCTAGTCTTAAAGAACAAGCCCCCCACTGTTTATGTCAAGGCCCACCCACATTCTGAGAACGTTTGGGTCACATTTCATGTTCAACAAAACATGCACCTTACTGTATATATGTACAAGAGGCTTGGAATGTAAATACACCCCAAAGATTTGTTACACTGTACGTGCAGCTCTTTCGAGGGATATTTCCTGCCCTTATGGTACAAGGAATAAAATCCCATACTTAAATATTCAACAAAGGAACAGGTAACTTACTTTTAGGCCCTGCCATGGAAGACTTCCTCTTAAAAAATACATGAACATGTGCCCTAGTGCTTCTAAATCGTCTCTCCTACTTTGCTCTGAGACAAAAAAAGTCAGTCAGAAAAGAAAGCTTCCTTTTCGGTGAAAAGTTGGAAGTAGTGGCGTAAAGTTTTCTGTTTGAAAACCCAACAATCCAGAATTCCAGGAAAAAAAAAACTTGATCATCCCCTATTTTGTTTAATCCTAAATGCCTAACAAAAATGCCATAATTCTTCTTTTCTGTAAACCAAAAGAGGCCACCATGACTTATCAAATCCAAAATGGCAGAAGTACCCTGGAAGTTTACAGTGAGGACACTCGAACCCTGAACACTTGATATTTTTTTGTACATTTTTTTAGTGACTATAGAATGTGGGCTCGTCCTTTTGACAAGAGTATTTAATGTTTTTACACTTACAAAATGCTATGATTACATGTAACACTATACATCATAAGAAGACCCTTTATTTCTTCGTCGTCGAAAAAAACAATGTACACAAAAATGTCAAGTGTTCATGGTTCAAGTGTCCTTACTGTAAAGAAAATGTTACATAAATCAGTATTTCTCACAAAATAATAATTGTGTTTATTTTGAGTTTCAAGAGACCAGGTTCCCTTTCACATGTTTCTGAGGTTAGTTTTCACTGGCAGCATATGCTACAAGGTTAACGTTTTCTGTTACATTGAATCAGACTAGCTTACTATCACGGTCCTTTGAAGGTTTGATGTACACCAAAACACAGTTTGGTTGTTGTGCTTGAAGGTCAAAATCTGCAGAATTATGAAAAGTGCTTTAACTGAATAAATCAAACAATTTTTTAAACACATACCTTTTCCTAAATGTGTATTTATGCTCATGTATCTAGCAGTTCCTGTTAAACTTTTGTGTTCTCGATAAGGTATATGTTTCTTAGTCTCTGGATCAATGTACTCCTTTGCTAGACCAAAGTCAATAATGTGAATTGTTTTTTCCTTCCCTGTAGATTTCCGTCCTATCAGGAAATTCTCTGGTTTTATATCCCGGTAGATCATATTCTTTGAATGAACACATTCCAGTCTTGAGATCTGCAAGCAAGAAAAAAAAAACCCACGAAATTACAGATTGAAGTGCTACTACTTGCAATGTTGCTCTTGTCAAAGGAAACCTCATCATTATCATAATTTTCATCCCCAACACCATCGTCATCTTCCTACAGTGGACCATTCTACAGTGGAAAAACCAAACTCTTTATTTCAAATTGAAAAACAGGATAGGCAGCACCCCAAACTTTCAATGGTTTTCATGGGGAAAAAAAAACAGTGAGGTCGAGTACCGGGATAAATAATGCGAAGTTTGAAATCAACAACAGCTAATGCATATCAAGTCAAATTTATTTTTGACAATAATTTCTACATGAACGTGAAAACATTCAAACTATAAACTGAAACTTTTCTTTCGCTAACATTTTATACACAGAATACTTTAGACAAATTTTTTTTGAAACTTATACACAAACACGAGTAAAATGAAGCGTAACGCTCCTAAACACGTTCGCCAAAATCGTAAACAAGTTGTAATGTGTTTACAACTTTCAGAATATCTAAATAAAAACTGTTATACAGTCCGTGATCGATTTTCCGATTGCCTATTCCGTGCAAGCTGTGTTGGACGTCTTCGAACGAGAAAGATGTTAAAAAACTTTTGATGCGCTCATTGCTGCAAAGAAAATCAAGATTCTTCGAAGATATGGACTTAGTGTTTAGTTACGTATGTGTTGCAAGTTAGTAACAATTGAAAGTGAACATTAAAATGCCAATTTAGTGTACAATTGTGAGATTTCTTGCATGTTAATGAGGTGTCAAAACGCTTGTACCCGCGTATAGGCTGCAACCCTAATTTCGGTCATATTTTTCCGGGAAAAAAGTGCGGCCTATCCGCGGGTAAATATGGTATTGCTAGAGAAAAACTCAGAAATTTTCACACCCATGTGTTAAGTTCCCGCACAAAGATGTCACTTGAGGAGCAGTTTCTTCTTCAATGGGCTAAGGAATCTAAGATGGTAGTATGGTTGAGAGGACATGAAAAGGCAACATCATCATTATTCTTCAACACTACATGTAACTTCATTGTCATCTTCCTGTTCATCATTAGACTGTTCTTCAGTGAAAAGAACTAAACTCTTTATTGCCAATTCAGAAAACAGGAGTATCACTATGCCACAGCTTACTAAGGAAACTCCGTCTGTAGTATGTAGGAGTGTCAGTCCAATAAATACATGTGAGACAGCTGAAATAATATCAAATTAAAGATGCCTTACACATTTAATGATGATCAACATGGCAAGAAATTTCTCCACCTTCGTCATTAAATTAAGTTCCTCTCTTTACACTTGGTGTGATGCATGCTCAAAAATTCAAAACAATAAATTTGTTGCAGGTCCTAGGATATGCAACATGACATGATCAAAATGTGAACCAAAAGAGCTTGATTATGTTAACTGTCCCAAGGACTCTGGATAGCCCTGAAGAAGCAAACACATATAAATGCATAATGATAAATGGCTCTTACTAGCTGAATTGCGATCGTAAGCACTGTTTTTAGGCTAAACTGTCGGTTACAGAGATCAAACAAGTCTTCCAAACTTGGTCCAAGAAGCTCCATGACCAATGCATTGTACTTCCCACAAGGCCCAAAGTAATGAACTTGAGGTACACCATCTGCAAAAGAATTTGATAACACATCATTTGAGCACAATTAAAATGTCAGGAGTTGTCAAGCAAAAAAAATAAGAGTTTTAAAAACGTGAAAAGAACAGTCAATGAATCTTACATGTACACATAATAAATCATGTTACTAAAGAGAGTGTCAGGGTTCGTACTCTTAAGAGTTTTTCAAATTCCATGACTTTCCATGACCTTTTCCATGACTTTTTCCAGTTTTCCATGGCCTAGACTTTAGCTGCCAGTTTCGAAAATTGTCAAAATCGCCCTTGTATTTGGAGTATTTTCAGACATAACTGGCCTGAAATTTATTTTGTCCTTGCTTCCACTTCTGCAATAATTTACGTACCACACGTAACTATAATTTTCCATGACTTTCCATGACCGACAATTAAATTCCATGACTTTCCAGGCCTGGAAACTGAAATACTTCAATTCCATGACTTTCCAGGTTTTCCATGACCTGTACGAACCCTGAGTGTATTTGAGCTGGGCTTTCAAGAAAACTTGTTAAAATAATCTGGGCCGCTACTTTAAACTAGAGATATAATAAAAAATTTCAATCAAACCGTTGTTAAAATCCAATAGTCCAATTTTGACGTATTTAAATTCAACTAAAAACAACATACAACTCTCAGGGGAAAAAAACAAGGAGTTGAGCCAGTTTTCCCAAATATCCTGAAGAACATGTAATGCAATTTTTGTTCAAGAGTTTTCATACAATGTATATCAAAATAAGCCATTGCCAAAAGGGGATGCATTATAATTATTTATCGTTATTCAGCAAAGGCTTATTTCAAGGTGAATGCACCAATAAAATTCTGCAAAACTTACAGGGGCACAAACCAATATTGACAGTATGAAATGAAAATACTTTTTCACTCAAAATTTAATATTGAAAAGGCAAAACTTTTTCCTTTCAACAATCAAACACCAGGAAGTGGCAACATAATAATGCAAAATTGGAAAATCCAAATAAAGTAAACTGAAATGTGTCAATAATCACTACTTCTATGTAACTATAATAATTATTTTATTAGAATGTACTTAAAGCAATCAGTCTTGAAATGAATGGCATGTCAACTTCAGGAAGAAAACTTTTCCTGAGAACAAGAGAAATGTGCAATATACATGTAATCTTAATAATTATGGTACTTCCTGTCTCTCCATTTTTCAGAGAAAAACAAGCCTCTTTCTGAAAATTCTCTTTACTCTCCTAGAAAGCACTCTACCGTGAGGTCTGAAGATGAAGATCCTGTACTATGAAGACCTTATGGCGATCCTTATATTTTTTCAGTGAGTCTTCAGGCAAAAAAAAGGCCGTTGAAGGCAGAGAAGTGACCAAAGGGAGTTATGAGTGTCTGGTTTATTGTACAAAGTTCACCAGTATAATCCATTTTCAGGTTATACTTACTTTCATTTATTGTTTTTTTGCCTACCAAATTATTATTATTATTATTCTTATTATTATTATTATTATTATTATTATTATTATTATTATTATTATTATTATTATTATTATTATTATTATTCAAGATAGCAGTTTGTTTTAAAGACATGTCTTTTATGTTGACTTTCTCAATGTTCTTTGGGGTTATCTCCAGGAAACCCCTTATGTTCTTTTTTCAAGATTTTCCTGATAAAATTTATAACTTCAAAACTGAAAAAAGTATAACAGTCACTCATAACAAAAAAAATAATATCATTTAAGTTGAATCAACCTTTGGCCTCAATTAGAGTAGCAAGTTTCCACTCTGAGGTGTAAATAAGCACCAAGTAAACCATGAGACTTTTTAATAGAGTCCTGTGACTGATCATTGGTTTAAATTTAATCAATAAAAGAATTAAGATCAAAGTTCAACCAGCCACAAATACTAGGCCCCAGTTGTTCAAAAGGTGGATAACGTTATCCATCCGCTAAATCACTATCCAATGGACAGGGCAATTGGTTTCACTATGACTTATCAACTGGATATTGATTTATCCAGCATATCTGGAACATGGCATGTTTCAGAAGTGCATTTCAAAAATATCACCTTTCAACACAAAAAGTGTATTTACACCACTGTTAGTTGGATCTTCTGAGGACCAATCACATGACGTTACTCAAGTTGAACCAATAAGGAGACCACAAAAGTCACATTACCATCATACTGATGACAAAATTATCCCTGATGATGAAAAATGTTCATCTTTGCAGCCCAATTCCACCTTAATACGAGGTCTAAATGTGTTATCTAGCTTTTGAGTACGCCGTTGCGATAATGGAATTATTTCTATAATAACCAATTCTACATTATTTTCTCAAAGCACATTTGTAAGTTCACACACAACGACCACTGATCCTAAAAGCAGAGGAATTTAAAATACGTTTCTAAAGAACCAAATTTTATAATCGCGACAATTAAGTGAACTGCGTTGTAATAGACATCGCTGAAAACGACGAGTTCAATTTCTAAAGAATAAAATTAAATGAATCGATCTTTCAGCCATGCAGAGACGAAATTCGACTCCGAAAGTGGAAGGGCAAAATTTTTCCTTTCAACCATAAAGACCAAGTAATTTTTTGACAAGAAATTAAGCTCAACTCCCTATCACCAATATCTAGAAATGTACAAGGATTATGAGTACTGAATTAAGACATTCATTTAAATCGCACTAGACTGGCCCGCTGTTATAGATAGAGCAACACTGTGGAATACCATAAACAAACATATAACACAAAAAAGTTGAAAAACGAGGAAAAATTACATTTGTCGAAGAACACAGCGAGGATTAAAAAATAATCCTCGCTGTGTCTAAGAGTCAACGGGCCGTTAAAAAGAAATACAAAAGACTACTGTAATATTTTACCATTTCCTGCACGCCATAGATCAACTTTTCGCACGGTAGCACCTTAAGTTTTAAAAGAGCTTCATGAATTACTAAATATGACTTACCGGCATTTCCGAGTACTTTGTAAAACCGGTATTCCAAATGAAGTTGTGGAGCTCTCGATTTCATG
>OX421448.1:60834968-60847468 GCA_949126865.1 Montipora capitata
AGACTAGAAATTTACACCTGGTAGCACAAGTGCTCCCAAAGCCAAAATAAACTTTGAGCCCTGCACCGTGACTAGCGACACAAGCACAAACGCCAAGCTAGCCGCGGAAGCATCTGGAAGTTAGCTGTTTTCCTTTTTAACTTGTCTTGACTCTACCACAATCATACTGCACTAAGTATCTTTTCACTATTAGAGAGGATTAGTTAAATAATAGGGAGCTTAAGATCGTAGGACGAAGACGACTTCGAGTACGAGTTTTCCGTTCCGAGCACGCGCACTTCGAAAAATGTCGGCGTCCGAGCCTTATGCTCATGGTCAGTACGGAAAACTCGTCCTCGTAGTCGTCCTCGTCCTCCGATGTAAAGGTCACTAATTAACAATTAAGAAACTGTGGTGCTGCGTCGGTGGGGAAGTAGTATACAAAAATTTGGTTTTATCAACGGAGTTGATAATGTTGGCCACCGTACAGAGATTCTAAAAGCCGACGTTTCGAGCGTTAGCCCTTCGTTAGACCCTTCGCCCGTAAGGTCCACGGGTCAATAGCCCATGCTCATGGGCTATTGACCCGTGGCCTCATGGGCTATTGCCCCGTGGCCCTTGAGGGCGAAGGGTCTAATTCAGTTACGGACCTCACGTCTATTTTTATGCATGAGGGTCATTTATTTTTAAGCCAAGGAAAGCTGGGAACGAGTACGAAAAGTAGCGGGAAAGTACGGTCAGCGGTAAACACCAACAACGATTTGTTTGCCTTTTTGACTTTCCGTTGAGTACTGTGTACGTTTTGCGTTTACTATTTTGAAAATATAATCCAAACTCGTACAGTTATTTCAAAAAATGATATAAATTTTGTCAAATGGCGGCGAGTGACTGGAGTTTTGCACACAAGGACCACCGAGGACCTTCTACTTCTCCCATTCCAATTTCAACGGGTTCTCTTCCAGACAGTGGGACCAGTTCGCCGAATTCTCCAACCTTTGCTCAGGATGTAAGCAGATTTCCCTTACTGGTTATTTAGCGAAAGACTTGACTTGGCTAGCTTTTTAATCGGGAATTCGCGTGTAATGTTTGACGATGATTAAGTTTTGAGAGCGTGGAGTTTGAATTGGGCTTTCCAAAACACGGGTCCCTGATCCTACATTTACACACCATTCTGAAACCTCTTTTCGTCTACTCGCATTATTTTAACTAGTGAGGGGAGGGTAAACGTGTGGTTTTGTCAAACTGTTATTTGTTTGGCAAACTGGCAAAACTGACAGAACTTTTGTTCAAGGCTTTAGTTTCTAAAGGAACTGTGATGCTGCGTCGGTGGGGTAGTGAAATGGGTTTATCAACTCCATTAATATGGTAATGCACATATCAATGTAAATCCCGCGGGGGGGGGGGGGGGGGGGGCGGGGGGTGCGGGCAAGGGGCGTGGATTTGACAATTCTTTGAAAAAATTTATCAAATTCCCCAGGGTGTGAAACTAACGTCAATCAAAAGTGTCAAAAAAGGCCCCACCCTGGGGCAAAGAATCTAAACAAACGATATTATAATACTACATAAAACAAATAAAAGAACATTTGGAATGACTTATATGTTCAGTTTGTCGAAACAGGTCGGTGACCCGTAAAACACTCTAACCTAATGGTGGAATTTGATTTTCAATCAGATGGGAACTTAAGGATTAAAAACTTTCTCAAAATAGACAATAATTATCTGCTTAGATGACAGCATAAAGACTCGGATTATGGCGACGAAAAAACAAATAAAAATGTCATGCCTTTCTCCAACTGAAGCGTAACTTAGGGACAGACTTGGTAACCGTGTTTGAATTGATACCAGACTTCTTTTAGTCAAAGTCAAATGTCACGTCCCCGGGATCGCTTGGGGATCAAAAGCCTGACAGGGGGATAAAAAAAATACCTATAAAAAGCTACCTTAGTCAAGTGCCCATTATAATAGTGTAATATTTATTTGACATACTGTACCACCCACATTCCAGCGCCTTTGAAGAATCATGGCATGGGTTTCAATAACTTTTTCCATAAGCAGCTGTTGATGGTGGAATAGGTGGTGTTGTCATCACAGCTCAAACCCAATCAGAAGAGTGTGGTCTTAGGCTAATCAAATGGTTGTGAGAGAACCTACAGACAGCAGTAGACCACCAGTAACCAGTTTTTATTGAAACCTCTGTATGGACCAAAAGAATAACACCTTCAAGGTTGACTAAACCAAATCCATGAAGGAGTAGTTTCTAAAGAAACTGTGGTGCTGCGTCGGTGGGGAAGTAGTGTACAAAAATTTGGTTTTATCAACGGAGTTGATAATGTAAATTGGCCACCGTACAGAGATTCTAAAAGCTGACGTTTCGAGCGTTAGCCCTTCGTCAGAGCGAATCCATACTGATGTCAATCCAACATAGAAAATGTTTGTCATTGAGAGCAATTCCCACCCTTGTTAATTTAGTGGTACACCTGTACTCACAACTTTGTGCAATTTGTAGTCTAGAGACTTTGCCATTGTCCTTTGTTAGAGTATTGAGCAAGTTGAAGTTGATATGGATGAAGTACCCAGGGATGACAACCAGACTGTTGAATACCAGAAAGAGATCCAAGAGCTAAGGCTGCAAATACAGCAATTGCAGGAGGCTGAAAATCTTAAGGATTACTCTGGTAAAACGCACTGCTTTAATTTTCCATGTTTAATCAGTGTCATCATCATCAGGATCATTGATGACAATGACCGTCCTTTGTTGAACAGAAGCCTTCTCGCAACAGTTCCATGTTTGCTGTTGCTGTGCTTGACATTTCCAGTTGTTGGCTGTTACTTCTTGGATGTTGACACACCAATGAGTTTTTGACCCTCTCTGTTTTGTATTCTCGTGGAATCCAAGTTGTGGTACGTTACGTCCACCTGTTGTCATTCATTAGCCCATTGTGACTGGCCCAATGCCATTTTAGTCTTGCAACTGTGGGATAGCAAGAGATGTTTATTAAACCATACATGTTCCTACATGACTATGTTCTAACACTGATTTTTGTTCCTTCCAGATTCCAATGAACTAAGGCGTAAACTTGCTAGAAATGAAGATGAACATGCAGAGAAAACAAGACAATTTAATGAAGAGGTAGCTTCTTCAATGCCATTTTTTACCAATCTAGTTGCTCAAGAAGAAAGAATTAGAAGAAACTTTTATTATGAAGGTTGACCCTAGTGTCTATTAAACAAGACACCCTGTCATGGGCATGGCTGCCATTTTTGCTTACTTCAATCTCGTTGCTGTCTTCTAGACTGTAGCATGTCCCTTGTTACTTCCAGCAACCCAGCTGTGAGCCTCCAGGTACTGAGTTATCCAGGCACTTGTCACACTGCATTAGCTGTGGAGAAGCAGAGTTTGCCCCTATATCCATTCATCACTCCCCTGTGGAATGCCATTTAGTATTGAATTATAAGTACATTTGTACATTATGTTGAAGATGTTTCTGTATAGAGGGAATCTGCTGTCTCCTACTTTACATGACTGACTCTCTTAATTCCTGCCCCAATTAGATACAAAGAAGAATCTTAGTCCAGGTAGTTATAGATATTATGACTGAAAATATAGGTAATGGGGTTGCAAAGTCAAGTAGCGAAGTTACGTTCTGCTGTGGAGAAAGGTGAGGCCAACCGACAGAAGCTTGAATATGATATGACCATTGCAAACAGAGCAGCAAGCCAGGACAAGAGAGCTGCAGCTGACAGGGAAAACGCATTGCAAAAGACCAATGCTAGCCTGAAAGGTGCGTTGAGTGCATGTTGTACTGGGTCGGTATGTACACAACAGGGGCAATAATTACGGCCTTTAAAGTTTTGTCTTGATTTCTTGTAAACAAATACACTGTAATTCTCCAAGAATCTCGGAAAGGTAAGCATATTGTGTTTGCATGTACTTTGCACGAGTATGATTCACAACCTTCATATTGTTTTCATTGATGTTTTATGTCTACTTTAACTCAGAGCTTTCCTTGCTTTTTCAATGAAAAGAAAATGCCAGCCAGCTTAAGAGACAATTACAAAATGCTGAGGAAACCTTAGCAGCAACAAGACATTCTGCAAAAAATGAGGAACAAAAGTGCAGTCAACTTCTTGCAGAAAAGGTAATGTGTTCCTGGCATTTTTTTTTAATCAAAGGGGTCTACTGTATGAATAGCCAAGATCGTGCTATTTTCTCCTCTGTTGCCCTTAATTTGTGTGTCCCAAACATAAGCATATTACAAGTCTGCTTTGAGCCTAGTGACCCATCAGGCCGGCGCTTATCTCCAGTTACTGTAGCATGAAGCGACTAGGAGTATTTCTACTGCCCCTGGATGGGATGCAATTCCATCGCAGGGTTACCCCCAGCATTAAATTTGCCGGTACTCATTTATACACCAGGGTGGAGAGAGGCACTGTGAGAGTAAAGTGTCTTGCCCAAGAACACAACACAATGACGTGGCCAGGACTCTAACCCGGGCCACTCGATCTGGAGTCCAGCACACTAACCATTAGGCTACCGTGCCTCCCAAGTGAAACAAATAATTGGATGTAAATGGGATTTTTCCAAGCTAAAAGAAAAAAATTAAACCGTTCATTTGACATTTACTGACAAATCTCTCTCATTAGGAAAACATGATTCTGCAGCTAACAAACAGACTTCAAATCGAGGGAGAAGAAAAGAGGAAACTTCACGTGGTGATTGAGGAACAGGAGAGGTGATAATAATATTATTGTTGACTAAAAGTTCTGTGATTGCAAAAATTTCCCCATTTAGCTGTCATTTGTTATTTGCTCTGTGAGATTGTCATTCTCTGGATAAAAGGCAAAATCCTGTGTTTCAGTTATTGTAGACTGACAGCAGTCCCTTCTGAGTCAGTCAAACTGCCCGGTTAAGTCATGCAAATTGCGCACTGGGACATCTAAAACAAAGCAACTTAAATTAAATTTTCTTAGTTTTACATGTCCCAGTGGGCAGTTTGCGTTCCAGTACGGCAGGTTTTTTTTTCGTTCCATGTGATTGCTAGCTGCAAAAGGCCTGTCGCACAGTCATGAGAGTTCTTTTCAAGCTTGGATTTTCCAGTCTCATCATTAACTGTAATGATCTTTTGCTTAGAGAGTCCATTACATGTATGTGTTAACATTATTGTCAACAGTTTGTATGCAGAGCTGAAAGAAAAGTGTTCATCCCTGGAGAGTAAGTAACATTATTCTTTTTCCCTTCAAGGACTGAATTTATTAGTGATTAACAAAAATTGATATGCATCCTCTGAAATAAAATATACTAGTGTACCGATGAAATGATACCAATACTATACACTTTCATAACAAGAAATGGCAATTTTCTTTATAATAAAGATAAATTCACTTTAAAATGATGGATGACTGTGAGGGCAATAACCTTAATTAATCCATTTATCTTTGGTTATAAATTAGTTTGCATTGTCTAGGTGGTGGTCTTATAAGCATTGAAAACTTCGGATATTTTGCTAACAGAAAAGGCATTCAACTTGCATCATCAAAATGGCTCTTCATGTCATGAGAGCTGTCAGCATTATGTTGGAAGCAAAGGTGTACTCAGTATGATGTCCACAATAAGCTTCCGCTTTTTAACAACTCAGTCCATTGGGCATTTTGGTGATAAACTAGTCGACTAAGTCTTATTTCTGATGCTCATAAAATAACCATTTTTAATGTACATCATTCAAACTATGGAATCATGGATTCACCTCATGTTAGGAGCAAAACATTTTGTGTAACAGTAACCCATCTCCATTTTCTGTTTCTGTGGATAGAGCATCTGGCAACAGTATGAGAGGGCTGAAGGTGAACTCCAGCCAGACTCAAGGTTTTTCATTGACTGAGGAGAAAGTGCTGCCTTAATTTATGATATCTCTATTAGCCTCTTTTTAAGTTTTCTCCGATAAGGACTATAAACTGTAAGACCTGTGTTGCAAATCTTGTTCAAAAAATCTTGTGGGTTGTTAAGGAATGCACAAATTATTTGAAAGTAATAGGGCCCACACATGTAACATGCCTGGCATTGAGCCAGGAAATGTGGCCGGCTTGGCATGATATCTTTGAAAGACATATGGGTATGAGATCACATGAGTGATAACAGCCACAAGCCAAGAGGAGCTTGTCAAGGGAGAAGTGATTCTCGAACTTTCCTGGACAATCTTAGAGCAATAATTAAATTTTGTCTCTTATAGAGACCTGAATGTGATTCTGGTGCAATGCTTTACATGTACCTATTTGGCCTTGGCCTGGAATCCTGTTGCAGCCGCATGAAATTTTCAGGTGTCTAGTAGGGACAATAATATTGTTTAGATTGTCCAGGTAAGTGTGAGGATCACTGCTCCCTTACGAATATATTGTTGTTGTTTCAACCTGACTGTTTGCATCCCCTTAGAGTTTTTTCACTCAGTTAAAAAGTGCATTTATGAGGAATAATAATATTAATGATTTCCTTTTTTTTTAAACTCAGACCAAAGATCAAGCCAAGGAGAGACATTGCATAAACAACAGAGAGATTTGGAATTTTATTCTCAAAGGGAAGAGCGTCTGAAGAAAGAGATTGAGGTACAATACAGTTCACTCCTGATAACTCGAACTCTCACTATCTCGAACCTCGCGTTCACTTGCACCAAAATCGATTTTCCCCTGGATTCTGTCATACGTAATTTTACTGCAATTTTACCCTCAGTAACTTGAACCGCCTGCTATTAAACTTGAACCAATTTTCGTTCCCTTCAGGTTATTCTCGATATTATTTTTACCCTCGATAACTTGAACCACGTCTGTTAATACGTGACAAATCAAAACAAACAGTGTACTAGTTCAAAACATTAAATTTCTTTTCAACCAGCCCTGTAATCTTTGTCCTTTTTTGCAATACACAAAATGTGTCAGTCCAGTTCAGGTTTCAGGTTGGTTTAACTTCAGTGCCTGTCACTTCATTAAGGGTTGTTGCTCAACTCCTTACTCCCGATAACTCGAACCTTTTTCAATTTCCCTTTAAGGTTTGAGTTTTCGGGAGTTGACTGTAATTCGTTAACATTGATTTGCCTTTATCACTGATACTGAAAGAGAACCCATGCACTGAAGAGGACTTTGTTCTTGGTCTAGTGTTTTGGCCTTTCCAAGGTCACATCAGCTGACAAGACGCCATTCAAATAAACTGTTTCACCAAATACTTGTAAATATGCAATCATAATGCAACTTCTTTGCTTCCAGAAAGGTGTACATTGAAAAGGAAGGAAAGGAAAAGATTCAACTTTATTTATTAGTTTTTTGTCATCTAGCACTGGAGCACTAATTGGGGACACTGTAAACTTCAAGATAACAAATTATTAATGAAATTAAATCAAATCAAATATTGGTTTTGGAGGAAAAGGAAAAGCTGGAGTACCCGGAGAGAAAAACCGCTTGGAGCAGAGCAGAGAACCAACAAATAATGCCGAGTCTGGGAATTGAACTCTCACCACTATGCCAGCCCTGCACCCCAAGAAGAGTTTGTTCATAGAGAGCCTTTACAACAGTTGTATTTTCTATCTTGCACCTAGCAATATCAAGAACGTGTCAAGTCATTGGAGGAAAGTATTGAAGCTGAGCGAGCTGCTCATTTGGAGACAAAGTTTAACTCTGAGATTGTTCAGGTGAGTACATTGGGTTGCAGCGGAGGAGACGTTATGGTGAACAGACGGAAGAGTGCCTTTTTTTCATTTCCTTCCAAAGCCTGACACTTTGCTTATCAAGCAAGAAAATAAGTCCCCTTGTCCTGCCTTAAACCAATGTATTTTGAAATACCAATTATTATAATAAGAAATATCCGAAACTTCAATCAGGGTGAAATGGAAAGGGGTGCGGGTGTTTGTCTGGGATGGCCACTTTGTGAGTATTTATGGCTAAAACGTTTGAGGTTCTTGGTCTGCATTTTGTGCTTAGTCAGCAGTCTGCATTTGGCATTTTGTACGCGGTCCAGAGACCCGTTTTTTCAAAGTGAAAGTCCCAATAATTCTCCAGTTTACAAATGATTGTCCAGTTTACAGATTGAAATTGTCTCCCTTCTTATGGTACTGTGGGAATGGTGAAACCCAAAAAAGATCCGGGAAAGTTACCAGAGAAACAAGCCCCAGGTCCATATTATTTTTTGTTGTATTGACAAAACAGTGATGATGTTTCCGCTTGAATCTCAGTTTTCGTAGCGATATCCATTAGTCAAGAGTGAATGCTATGTTCCATCTGAGTGTTCGCCGTATGTAATGGAAACTGGCTCATACAACTCAGGCACAGGAAAGCTCTGACCTTGTATGGGCCACCAGATTGCGTGCATTTCTGGACATAAGTGCACCACTAGGGCTAACTCTGTTCAGAATGAATCGTTTCATAATTATCGCAAATATTCTTCTTGTTTTCTTTTCACTTGAAAAGCTTAGGGTCAGAGATCTTGAAGGTGCTCTGGAAGTTGAGAAATCAGAGGTGAAGGAAGTAAAATGCAACTTAGACACTCTCACAAAACAACACAGGTTGGTGACAACCATAGCAAACCATAAAATGAAGTTCAGTAGAAGCTTTGCTTTGTAGCCAGGGTCATCATAACATCTGTTGCTCCTTTGCTAACAGAGTGTGTGTTCGTTAACGTCCCACAGATTCAAAAACAAGTGTTTTTAAACGAGGCCTGTATGGTTTAGATCGTCCTTATCCGAAAGACTTGAAAATTCTTGAAAACCTAATCATTTTCAGATGTCATGACAGTGGCAGCTCTTTCCCCTTATAGTAGATGTTTTGAAGGTCCAAGTAAATGGTTAAAGGAATTATTTTCCGAAGATACAAAATTTTCATGAGAACATTTAGAAATGCTTTTGCTGCTCGAGAGCAAATTCGTTTCCCCAAGAAACTTTCTGAATCCTTGCAAATGGGTTAGGTTTACTCATTTGCTAGTTGTTTTCTCCTTTGCCCCTTGCTTGAGGCCTAAGACATTGCACGTTGGTCTGGCCTAACTCGTCTCTTCTCACAGCAACGTCCAGTAACCAAGCGATCCGGTCGGCCATCTACCCTTATAAAAAATGTGTCTTAGCTAAACTATTATACGACATATTTATGGGAACTACTCTAGATTAGATTACCCAACAGTTTCTGTATTTTTTTTTTTGCTTAAGACAGTGTGTTACCGCTGTGAGGCTGATCGTGTCTTCTGTTGTTACGGATGCCAAAAGTATGGAAGGATTGCATTTTGAAAACAAAAAGGTGCTAAATTTCCTAAATTTTGGTATCTCACAGTGAAGACATTGCCAAGAACTTGGTTGAAATGACTCGTTCTGCTGAAATAATAATTATTTCAGCAGAACAAAAGATGTTAGCGTTAGCCCTACTGGATGATCAGTAGGGCTAACGCTCACATGGTTCATATGGGATACAAAATCTAGCACTACACATTACACTCTATTCAGTTAACTCCATTTATTTAAGAGTTTGAAAAAAAAAATCCAACTCAATTCCATAATTGCCCCTGGAAATAACAAGGAAAAAAATGGAAAGGAAAGGAACTTTATTTAAGTGTCTAGTCATTCTAGCACTGGAGCGCTAATTGGGGACACTGTAAACTGAAATTAACAATTAACGCAAATCAAGTCAAATGTTGGTTTTTGAGGAGAGGGGAAACCGGAGTACCCGGAGAAAACCTCTCGGAGCAGGGGCCCGTTTCTCGAACGTCCCGATAACTTTTCGGGCCCGAAAAGCCATGTGTGAAATTGCCAACCGCTTGTTTTGGAAAGCCGATCTTTTAACATGTTTTTAAGGTAACAAAAAGAAAAATTACTGTGAAGTTTGACGACTTAAATCCTCTCCGGTCTTGAGATACAAAGGGAATTGTGACACCCGAAAATGGCCCGTAAAGTTTCGAGACGTTCGAAAAACGGGCCCCAGAGTAGAGAACCAACAAACTCAACGCACGTGTGACACTTAATCTGGGAATCAAACTCAGGCCACATTGGTGGAAGGCGAGTGCTCTCACCACTGCGCCATCCCTGCACCTCGGAAGCTTCGGTGTAAAGATTTTCTTCCCTTTAACTTATTTTTTGAGCAACAGCTACGCTAAATTTGGGAGCAATCCTGTTGCAGTAATTCAATTGAGAGCTCGTTCGTTGGCTTAGCAAAGAGAGCACCCTTTCGTCAGTTACTGGCTTTGAAATCCTGAGTGTTTATATTCTGCCCAGGGAACTTGAGATGGCATTTGACAAAGAAAGAGACGTCTGCAATGCGGAGAGGGTCAAAGTGGCCAGCTTAGAGGAGAGCCTGGGAATGGAAAGAGAGAAGCTACAGGAGGACATCAACGAAAAACTGCAGATAATCACGGACTTATCGAAACAATTGGAAGTACATCAGAAGAACTTTGACGCTTTAAAAGGTGAACTTAGTCAGGTAAAGTCAATCTTCGTCAGTGACGGCAAGAAATGAATCAAGAAACGCCCAGTTTGGGATACGTGAATTTCTGCAATAAATTAAATAAAACCTGTGGGATGCTTCCAAAGACGTTCGCATTACAATTTGTATGTTGTCATGTTGTTGAGGATGTTAAGGAAAACTGACTTCTGTCTTTGGCAGTTAGGGGACATCCAGAAATAAGTTGCGAACTTCACAACTTCGTCTAGTACCTGTACACCTTCTCAACATCTGTCCAAAAGTAAGTTTATTCCTGCCAACGCCACCGCTCCCACTCTGTCAGTTTTTCTTTGTGATAGCAATGAAGAATAAACCTGCATTCTGTCAAATGAAAACGTTTAGCATGTGGTCGGCAGGATTAGCTTGAAGGGCTTCCGTGTGAATGAGACCACAATTGTGTATAATAGCCAGAAGTCAGGCTACTTAGCCAAGTGCTGTAGACTCACCAAGCAACCAATCAGTCAGCAACGAGGGAGACTATGTGTGCCATGGTTTTCTTAAGACCGGTTCTATCCGTCCATGAGACAATTTAACATTTCTTCTAGTTGTAAATACTGTCGAAATTCTCAAAACGTTTTAACCTTGGGGTAAGTCATGTTTTACTTCGACTGTTGTGAGTGAGGCAATCTCACTAATCCACGTATCTGCACCCCATGTGGATTGTTGTTTGTGTCTGTTGGAACTCTGGTATCTGGTCTTCATTATCTCTAAGCGAGAAGACAGAGAGAAGGAGACAGGTCTTCTTGGTGCCACAGGAATTTTAGCATGCCAGTAACCTCTTAAGGAAAGGGTATGATTTGGATCTCATGGTATTATTTGTATTCTATTGTGCGACAGCTTGTCAAGTGGGAAGGTGGTTGAAGCTTTTGACACTTCCATTCTCTCTTACACCACGGCCACCAGATTCTAATCTATAAGGGCCGATTTACACGGTACTATTTTTGTCGCTTGCGACAAAGCTTACGACAGGCGTACGACATGACTTACGATTGTCGCAGCGTTTAAAACATGTCTTAAAAATGCTACGACATTTTTCTGACGTACACGCCAATCGTAGGTAATGTCGTAGGCCTGTCGTAAGCTTGTCGCATACGACAAAAATTGGATCGTGTAAATCGGCCCAAAAGGTGCGTGTAGTGACCAAGAGTTAATTAAGGGTATATTTAAAGTATCTTTTTCGTTTAGGCAAAGAAACGGCAAATTCAATTGGATACAACTTATGGCAGCAGCATGCGTGAGTTGGAACTGCTTTTGGAGAATTTCCAGATTGAAAAACCAGTGGAAAACAAACGGCAAGGTGATCAATGCTATCTACGCATCATTCTAAGGATATTTGTTTTCTGTATTCAGTGTAGATGAGATGACTCTAACCAACGCCCGTAGTATTTGGGACCTGCAACTTCAGCCATTTTGGAGGCAGCGTGGTTCAGTGGATAAGGCGTTGGGTTTGCATCCCGTTGCCCCCGGGTTCAAATCTGGGGTCCCGTTTCTCGAAAGTCCCGAAACTTTAGGGGCCATTTTCGGGTGTCGCAATTTCCTTTGTCTCTCAAGAACGCGAGAGGATTTAAGTCGTCAAACGTCACATTTACTTTTTCTTTTTGTTACCTTGAAAACACGGTAAAAGATCGGCTCTCCAAAATAAGCGGTTAGCAGTTTCACAAACAGCTTTTCGGGCCCGAAACGTTTTCGGGACTTTCGAGAAACGGGCCCCTGGTTTGGATTTGTTTCCCGTTGTCCCGGATTCAACTCTACCACTCTTTGTAAATTGCCAACTGGTTGCCTCCTCCCAATTGAGGTTCTTAATAATGTTTCTGTTAAGTTTGAATTGTTTCTTTCAAAGTGTTAAACTTGGGGTGTCTGTGAACTAGCTTGATAGCTAAGTGCACTTTCACTATAAACAAAGCATTTCCTTTTTTTTTTTTCACAACTGCCTTCTGTTTTGCTTTCTGTTGTTAAGGTCACAAGAAAGAGAAACAGAAGGCTTTGTCACCAGCTGCTGTTTTGGAGAATTTGCGCCACACTCTGGTGGATTATCAGAACCGATGCTCTAATGCTACAACGGA
>OX421448.1:60852468-60857468 GCA_949126865.1 Montipora capitata
ATACAATGTCCCCGGCCAGGCCCCGAACCCGGACTGCTCGATCCGGAGGCGAGCGCACTAACCATGAGGCCACCGCGCGTTACATGCAAATAAGGAACATTGCCATCAGTCGGGCGAATCAATTGTTTTTGTAGCAGAAAACATTACTTTTTTTTCAGAGCCACCGTATGTTCCTGCATTCACTTTACCAGCGGATGCTGACAGGACAAGTGTATGTCTCGTCACCAGACTCTGCGCTGTCCAGATATTCCTGGACAGATATGTGCAATCTTATTTCAGAACAGATATCTGCTCAACTCAGTGAGCTAAGCAGAGCTAACGAGAGGGTAGGTGCGATTTCATTTGACAACTCGCAATACAGACATGTTTACAATTCATGTAAAGTGCATGGCTTATCACAGTTTTTGCTTCTCCATGCCATCTTCGGATCGCTAGGATTCACACATCAGGAAAATGACGCGAACTTACCATAATGATTGTGCAATTATGTGCGAGCTGAAGTGGGCTTTGCCTTCCTAGCGCATGCGCATTTTTTCTGTGGAGGTAGCGGCCAAAAAAACTAGTTTCCCGTGACACATTTCTTTGAATCTAACCGTACAACCCAAGCTCATATTTTGCCATTGGCTAGATTTTGCCAAAACAACTGTGTAGCAATTTTTGTAACACTCATATTTTGAGATGTGGTAGGTGCGGCTAGATTTCAATGCAAACCGCCTTTAAGTTGTATTTTCTTAGCCATCATTGAATTCTTACTATTAAATTTCGCAAAATTATCTTCATTGTGCTAAGAGTAATATTGCAGACACCGTCCATAGATAGCCATTCTGTCGCTATGTTTTCCGGCTTGTTAAACACCGCTGCTAGTCTTTGCTTTTTGTCATGATTATCCTGTTCCACGCTCACGATGTGTCGGGACTGGCGAAATTGTAGCGAGGGCAAGACCCAGTCTTCGCTTGACTTTCTTTTGTCCTCGTCACAATTTCGCACCTCCCGACCAACCGAGAGCCTGAAACAGGCTAATCCTGATTGGCCAATTCGATTATCTGCGCCGGCTGTGATAGGCCCTTTGCGTGACCGTGTCACGTGACTTTGTCAATCATAAAAAATAGCCGTGGTACAAAATGGCACAGCTTGCCATCCAGCAGCTGTTTTTCATATGAATCTCAGTAATTTTTTTTGCATTAAAATCCCTGTAAAACCTCTCACATAAACTTCAGTGGCCTCGAAATTGACATGCTTACTAATTTCATCACGCACTTTCCATTTCTCGCACCTACTTTGTACCACGCCCTTTTTTATGATTGACAAGGTCACGTGACACGGTCATGCAAAGGCCTATTGGCCTTAGTAAACACTTTGGTCAGTTTGGCGCTCATTTAAAAGACGTTCCTCTCAACAGAGGTTGTTTGATCAATCGCTAGGACGAATCATTCAATCATACAAAACCCTACTCGGTGCGAAGGTAGTTCACATGCATTCACTTTTCAGATCCAGCACCTAGAGGGCGTTTTGTCAAATAAGGAAGAATCACTGCGACACGCCCAAGAAGCTCATGAACAATCAGTGAATAAGGTATTTGATTACGATGTAAAGTAAGATTTATCTTTGACTTTGATTCTACTTAAGTTTAAATCAACAATCAGGATGAGTGAAACTTGAAAAACTCTAGAAAATATAAATTCAAGAAATTGGAGAAATGCGAATTGACTGAAGTATTAAAACAAGGTATTCTCATCTCTCAGATAGTGTGCGCGCGGTCTGATTGGCCATTTTAGTGGGCCGAATTCTTTCGCGCTGCCTGCTGAGTATTTTGTTATGGCTAGGTTTCAGAGGGAGTTTCAATCGAGTGTCGTAAAACCAAAACCAAAGTAATTACTTTGGCCAATGAAAAAAGACGGAGACAATCCGGTAGCCCACACAAAGCGCGGGAAAATGTGCACGCGCAAGCCACGATTGGTTTTGGTTTCACTTCTGATTGGTTGAAAAAATGGCGCGAGAACTTTGAACCAATCACTGAGTGAAGTAATGCAATACCAAAGCAATTCGCTAATTACTTTCGACACTCAATTGAAGACCGCTCTAAGGTCTAGAGATGTAATAAATACCTCCCCAACCTCGTTTTTTTCGGCCGTTCTGTAAGTTGCCGCTCCTAGTTTTTTTCTAGTTCAATTTCTTGCCCGAGTGCGGGCTGTAGACTTCTCTCAGTCTCTTTTATATCGAACCGCTCTCTTGTTAAATCTCCTGGCACATCGGTCACGTCGCACACCTTGGAGTATGCTCTCTTCTCATTCTTTTGTTTTGACTTTATTTTTGCCCAGCTTTCCTCTGCCATCAAAGATCGTGAGACCTCGTGGCGAAAACAAAAAAGCGAATTGGAGGAGCACTATAGCAACCTGATCAAGGACCTGCATACAAGAACGCAGGTATACCATGCCGAAAAGGTCTTTTGCATTTAATGGTTGTTATTGAACTAGCGCGAAGTCCTAACTGGGAAAATATTGGTCGAGTTCCTTTTTTTGCAGGTTTATGGGCGAAGTCCATAAACTTGCAAAAAAGGAGCGAGACCAATATTTTCCCAGTACGGACCGAACTAGCCAATTCAATATGGTTTTTATTGTATTGGCTTATACGTTTGTCGTTATCTTCTTCCGATTCTTTTTTGGTACTCTTTGCCTGCTTCTGTTAACGGTTCTGGGGCCCGTTTCTCAAAAGTCCCGAAACTTTTTGGGCCTCTTTCGGGTGTCATAATTCCCTCTTTATCGTAAGAACGGACAAAGTTCATTTCATGTTGATTTTTGGGTTCTTAAAAACATGTTAAAGGACCAGCTGACAGCCGGCAACACCTGATCGTAATTGAAACAATAACTCAAACGAACAGGGTCAACTGGGGATTTTCGAGAACGGCATTTAATGTCGTCAACACCTTCATCCCTTCAGCACCTTCATCCCTAAGTTACAGGTACCTTGTACACTGAAACCACACCAAAGGTCTCCTCAATTTGCAGGCACTCTTAGTCTTGGTGAAGCCCCCATAGATATTCTTTGAAGAAATCCCCATTAGTATTGCAAATTCAGTTTTCATTTCCCCTTGGTGATAGTCGGTTTATTGCTGTTGCATGTTGGTAATGGAGGCCATGCGCTTTAGATGATACAATCACATCTGTTGTTGTTGGTTTTTTTTTTCTTTTAATAGAAAACACAGTCAATAGCTGACCAAGCATGGGAAAAAGCTCAAGAAACCGGACAAGCTAAGGACTCGCTGGAAATGGAAAACGCCCGACTCCAGCAATCGCTTGAACAAAGCCAAAGGGGCGAATCGTCTTTACTTACAGTTTGCGCGCTTCTAGCTGGTGCCTTGTGGCCCGCGTTTGGGCGAGTAAGGGCCTTGACGTCGCAGAGGAAGATGCTATCCGAGTATGTTAGGACCTTAGAGTCGCTTCGAGATCAGTCGAACACTTTAAGCGAAATGTTGAGCAACGAAATGGAAGGAGAAAAACGAGCAAAGGAGGAATCGGTATCAAGGACAAGGGTGTTGAGGGACGGGCGGAGCCCAGTCTTGGTGTTTCGAGTCGGTGTGATCGCAGTGATTGCTGTCCACAGGCTACATTATTTCGGGTCGTGTAGTTCAAAGTTGTTTTTGTCGTCGGAGTCGCCCGGAGAATTCGGTGGAATGTCTGTTGTGTGTTGTGTGAGGAGGACAAAGAAGATGGGCTTTAAAGGTTAGGAATTTCTTTTGCAGCTTTTTGTCAGTAGGATGTCAAAAATGACGTCACTATTGTTCCGTTTTTGTATTTCTGTGCTTGGTATTTGGTGAGCAGGGTTTTCGCCATTGCGGCTCTGAATCGACTCCCGTACTTACTCGCTATGTGGGTGGGGTTTGTTGGTTCTCAATTCTAATTTCGAAATATTGTTTTGGGGCTTTGGGGAACAAAATAAGGACTAACGTGTTTTTCCCCGGAAGCTTGTGGTGATTCCTTGTCTCTAACGGAGAATTTTATTGTATCAAGATTAGGCTGTTTTTGCGCACTTTTTGTCAGCTTCTTGCGGTTACTTTGTGTCATAACTGGCGCACCACTTAGTCGGCCTTTATGAGAGCTGTTATAATATAGGAATCAATAATAATTGGCCTCACCCATTTTTGCAGTCTTGGGCACTAGCGCTCGACGAGATGGGCATAATAGGCTGATTTAGCAACAGAACGGCAACGTCAGTGGCGACGTCGCGCGCAGCAAAACTACCAATGAGAATTTAGAATAGAGAAGAAAAGAGTGGAGTCTATTCTATTCTGAATTCTCATTGGTGTTTTTTCTGCGCGCGCCGTCGCCACTGACGTTCCCGTTCTGTTGCCAAATCAGCCTAATAGGGACTTTAAGACGGCGACGTCAACGAAAACGTCACCCCGAAATATAACCTTCACAATTTAACAAATCGAAAGTTGTTCAGCGTTGTCTGTACTGTCTGTTCTATTTGTTTTTTACCACAATATTCAACGCCAAAGAACGTTTTTATTTCCAGAACGTGAACAAAATCATGACACAAAGAAAGAGCAAGTGTTGTCTCGTAATATGATCGGTTTCTTTCGCAAAATGGCTGCTCCTGATTGGCTATTACATTGCTTAACAAATTGACGCGAGCATGACGCATAAAGCGTTGTCCAGACTCTTATCGACAACGGTAAATTAGCCAATCAGGTTGCGAGATTACAAGCAAGTGTGGTAAAATATTTCATCTCGTTCACATCCTATAGTGTGGGCGAAATATCCCAAAAGTAAATTAGTACGATCCGTTTAATTTCAGAGTAAAAATACAGAATGAAAGGTTTGTACTTGTATACGCACGTTGTCGTTAAAACCTCAAAGTTGGTTATTTCACGTTGTTGTTGTTGTTGTTGTTGTTGTTGTTGTTGTTGTTGTTGTTGTTGTTGTTGTGAAGAGCACAGCAAGTGTATGTGCTAAAATGCGTGCTGCACGTACAGCATGATTAGTTTTCCTCCTTGAATC
>OX421448.1:60862468-60864968 GCA_949126865.1 Montipora capitata
AAGCGAACTGTGTCACTCAGTTTCAGCATCACAACGGAACGGTTGAGGTCACGCTGAGGTTTTTTCTACAATGCTAAAGGTAAGTTCACAGTTAACTATAGTTAAAGCATCTCTGGTATGTCGCGTTGGCACCGGAGACAGGAAAGGAAGACTTGCTATGGTTTATTGCACGTATATATAAACTTTGTTTATTTAGTTAACGCGTTTTACCACGCTAAAAACGCATATGTGACCTTAACCAATGAAGACTCAAAAATGTTTCTTTCATAAATGGAAACCAAAAAAGTAATGCTATACTTTTTAATGTGGACCGCTCGTCCTTGTTCATTTGTTGTGTTCTTCGGTTGTTAGAAATGTTATAGGTCACGGTGATCTGAGGCACTGCTTGATTAACTTTGTCCTTGCTTTGAACTAAAACTATGACGGATACTTGTCATTTTCTTTACAGATGCTCTCCATGGTGCCTATCAGTCGTTTTGAAAACGTTTGCGACGAGCTGGACAACGCCTTGAAACGAGAACAGCAGGCCCAGGCCCTACTTCATGAGCAGACTGCGCAAATGCAAGAGATGGGCGAGCGCCTGGAACTTCATGCCAATCAGGGAGAGGAGAAGGATGTTACCCTTGCAGAAGCTGTCAAGGTAGTAATAATTCCCACCCTGGTCAGAGTTTTTCTCTGTCCTTGTGTGGGCCCATTTCCATTAGTAGGGCTAACGCTCACATGGTTCCTATGGGGTAAAAACTTAGCACTTCACATTACACTCTAATCACTTAAGTCTGTTGAAACATAAGTGCTACACGGCCAACATTTGCAGAAACGTAACCCTTCCTTGCACTTGTACAGGTTCATTGCCGTGACTTTAACATCTCCAGTTCCCACGGCCTGCTCCCGTCTGACCTTGTAGCTCAGTCGGTAGAGCAGCGGTGATCTAACCCAAAGGTCGTGGGTTCAATTCCCACCCTGGTCAGAGTTTTTCTCTGTCCTTGTGTGGGCCCATTTCCATTAGTAGGGCTAACGCTCACGTGGTTCATATGGGGTGAAAACTTAGCACTTCACATTATACTCTAATCACTTAAAGTAGTAATAAGCCGCCGATATAACTAAACATCGACGTCGTTCCCAGATGCGTTTCAATTTGGTTTGGCAACGGGCGAATAGCCAATTGAAGAATCAGGGTCCTAGGCAGAATTCGAACCTAGGAGAAGGATTCGAGGGAGCTCTAGCAGCTCAATGGGAGAGAATCCGACTGGTGTAACGGAAGTCGTAGATTCGAGTCCTGCCTAAGGCCCCCGTTCAGACTATGGGCCCGTTCCGCGGCACCGTGCCTGGGCACTAAAATGGACGTTGTTCAGACAACCCAGTTTTAACAACGCAGTGATTTCTTACTTCGTCCACTTTGCACCGGCCGCCATTATCGTGACTGCATCGCAGGGAAGCATAGGGAAAAAGCGGGGAAACTGACAACAGCGTGTTCAGACAAATTCCCGTTCCAGGAAACGGTGCCCAAGTCTGCCCTTTGAGTTAGTAGGGAGCTTAAGCAACGACAACGGCGACGGCAACGAGAACGTCATCTCAAAATATAAATTTGCGTTATTTTTATCGCTTCGTGACTATTTCAACGTTTTTAATATGACAAGGGTGTGGTAATTCCTCAAAGATGACACCAGTCGGAACGGCACTCAATTTTAGGAGAGAAAATGAAAATTTATCCTCAAGTGCTGACGTTCTTCATAAAACCAAAAACTTGGCTATTTCACGTTGTTGTTTTGCTGACGACGGCAACGAAATGGTCAAAAGTGAAAAACGCACGTGCAGGGCGTGAAAAGCTATTGTTTTTACCCTCTAAATATGCAAATTTGTGACGTTCTCGTTGCCGTCGCCGTTGTCGTTTCTTAAGCTCCCTAGTAAGATCTAAGACGCGACTGCAACGAAAACGTCACAACTTGTGCATGTTTAATGAGCAAAGACAATAGCTTTGCACGCTCTCCACGTATTTTTCATTTTTGTACATTTCTTCCACGTTTTTGGCAACTCTGCGACGTGAAATGACCAATTCTCAAGTTTTACGGAGAACGTGAACACAACGCAGCGAATTTGAATTTTCTATCGTAGCTTTAACACCGCACCTCCTAATTCAGTTCCTGGAAAGTTGCCATAGTTTTTATAAGTCAGACAAACCAAAATAATGACGAAAAGATTAATAAGCCCGAACTTGTAATTTTTAAATGACTGTTTCGTTACCGTCGCGTCGTAGATCTTAAACTCCGTAGTCCCCGTGTCTGGGCGTGGTGCTCAGATGTTTGCCCCTGCACTAACAAAAAGCTATGTTCAGACTAGTGCCAGTTCCCGAGAACCGGGCACGGGCACGGGCACCTAGTCTGAACGGGGCCTAAAACACTGACTTTTCACTTGTCTAGCTTTCGCTCGTTGCCAAGCAACTTGTATCGTATCCTTCTCACGCGTCCATTACACCTCTCTATCATCCATGTACCAGCGATTA
>OX421448.1:60867468-60879968 GCA_949126865.1 Montipora capitata
AATTAGACCCTTCACCCTCAAGGGCCACGGGTCAATAGCCCATTCGGCTTCGCCTCATGGGCTATTGACCCGTAGCCCTTGCGGGCTACGGTGTCTAATTAGAGACCTTTAGCATCAGGTTTTTCGCAGGAAAACGCAAACCGCAAACTGCGGTTTGCGGTTAGCCGTTTGCAGTTTGCGGTTTCCTGGCTTTCGAACTTTAGCAAGGAGTTCGGCTTGATGCCGCCATGTTGTTTTTTTGTCAAGTGGAAGTGTATCAGTTTGATCGCCCAAAAAATATAAATACTTCATTCATTCGAGTTCAAAAATCTAACTAGCACATAGAAGGTGGATATAGAAAGCTACTTCGTGCTTTTAAACGTGAGGCTGTACAATTTTTAGTGGCAAAAAACCTTGCCGTTAGTTACTTACCGCTAGAGGCCTTCTCCGTTGTTAAAACGTGAACTGCAAACCGCAAACGCGACTGGCAAGACCTTGGTCAAGTGATATTTTGCGGTTTGCGGTTTCCCATGAAAAACCTGATGCTAAAGGTTTAAATAGTAGACACTTGAAAAAATACATTCATTCACTGAGTCCTTCACGGGAACACGTGAGTCCAACAAATTGACCTCAACTGAGTATCTTCATAGTTCAGTCGGTAAAGCGGCATTGTACCAGCATCGCAGGGTTCATGGGTTCCAATCCCGTTGAAGATGAGACAATTGCTTAAATTGTCCACATAATTGCGAGGATCACCTCACTATTTCGTCTACAACCCGCACTTCGAAATATAAATTTCTTTCATTCAGTAATTTTTCTAGTCCCAAATTTAGAGAGAGAGTCGCAGTTGGATGAGCGACTTATATATAGTTGAACTCCGGAATAGAATGAAATAAAAGTTAGAGATATCATCGCAGTTAACTTTCGTTTTATATTCATTCGGCAGTTCAAATACAGTGTACCAGGAGCGTAATGGTCTCCTGAGTGTATATGAAGTTTCGTGTATTATATAATCTTTTTACTGAATGTGTTGGATACTGCAACAACTCTTCGTATGGATTCGGAATCTGGATCTGTCTGTTCCAGCCCTTGGCCCGTCACCTTGACTTGTTGCCTTAGCCTTTTGTACCTCTTATCCTTTTTGAAAAGTTACTGCCAAGGCGGCCACAGAAGGACACCAATTTATGTTTATTACTGCTAGGGAAAAAGAAGCCTTGATGGGTTATTTGAAGTCGGTCGAACGAGCACTGGAACAGAGTAAAGATCAAGTGCGGCTATCTAAGGGTGCAATGGGGCCCTATGAACACTCTCTCCCCAAGCTTGTTCTTCCAAACGAGCGGTTAGCAATGGACGGGTTAAGTCTGGGACCCGAATTGCTGTCTTGTCAGGTAAAACTTGCCAATTTCAAAAAATAAAATTGATCTGTTTCTTTTTTGAAATATATTTTATTTCTGTGAGTGTAAAGATTTTGTTGCATTTTGCCATTTTTTTGTTCCACTTGTCTTTCAATTTTGATGAGACTTGGGTTACACAAGAGAATTTCCATTGTTTTCGTGTCCTTAAACACGAAGACGCACTATAAAAGTGGTCGCTTCACGCTCTGCTTTTGTTCGTATTCATTCCAGAACGACTGATTAATTATCCAAGACGGTGATCAACAAACAGCAACACAAAGACGGAAGCCTTAAAAAATATTTCTAGCTTGAGAAAAAGGGATTGGAGATTAAAAAAAGAACGACAGATAACATTTTATGACATATTACAGACACATTGCCATAAAGGGCTTTTTTTTTGCGCAAGTTATCACAGAGCTCGATTGATAAGTCATTTGCATGTGACTAAGGCACCACGCCTTTTTTTTGTTATCGTAATCCTTGCGAGAAGTAAGAGTCGGTTCAGTCATCCGCAGTGGTTCTCGTAACGCTGCAACCCTTACTATCAAAGTCACTAGAGTGGTAAATCTGCCGTTAGAATTTTTAAATACGGGCTCCAATAAAAACTAATCACGTGATCCGCAAAAGAAGTCGTCACATGACATAAAAAAAGTTGTCACGTGGTTCTTGAAAAGCGCGTTGGCGGTCATGGCATTCAACAAGAAACACTTTTTTGGATCACGTGATATATTTTTTCGGATCACGTGTTTAGATTCGAACCGCTTCGGGTTCAAATTTCGAACGGCAGTTTTACCACTCGACTGGTTTTGATAGTATTTTGAACGTTGCCTCTTGTTATATCTCTCCTGCAACTTGTGTCGTAACGTTTTGTGGCAAACAGCCGACGAAAATGTCCTTTTTACCAAATTTGATCGTTGAGAGCGAGGACGGTGAAGTTGAAAAATTACGTTGCCCAGTGTGACACCTGTCGAGGAGCTGAACCACAACCCTTGAACTCTTGTCTCAGTAAAATTGTGAGACAACCTGCCAGAAAGAATGCTCAATGTAAGAGCGTCTGAAGAAATCGAACCAGCGATTCATATAATTGAATTGTTCTCCTTATCAGCATGTAGTGACGTCCTTTGTGGAGTGCCAGCAGCAGGCGCTTGATCGCATCGCCGAGTTGGAAATGGACAAGCAGCAAGCCCTGTCACGCGTCACGCACTTAGAAGAGGAGATAGTGTCACACAAGGCGCACATTGCTACTCTAAAAGATGAACTTGCTGCGGCATGTAGGCGGCCAATAAGCGATGACGGGCTGAGCGACCATGGGCAGTACGTTCCTAGCGTGGTAATGTCGTTTATTTATTTTTTCTCGACGCAAATACACCTAATTTTGTATTCATTGAAGACCTGTCTGTTGGAATGCGAGTTCGAGTACAGGTCTGCTCAATCTCGACCCCAGAGCTCTTCTCTTGACTAAGGGAGAGAAGAGCTCCGGGGAACCCTGAAACAAAGTGTCTTCTCATTGGTTTTCGTAACGAACAATCAAAAGCGTCTTTAATTGGTGCATTCATGTTAGCACGAGAGAGAAGTGCGCAAGCGCCGTAAGGTTCAAATAGCCAATTTTTGGCTATAAGAACCCTACGGCGCATGTTCTCCTACATAGCGTTTCCCAGAGCCTTGGGTTGATCCGAGGCTCTGGTGACGAGAATGAGGTCTGCTGTTCTAAGCATGCATGTTCTGAGCATGCCCCGTGGAAGGAAATCTTTGCTTACGTCATAGCGGTATACGTTTTGTCTCATCTACATACGAGTTTGCTCTTACTATACACAAAATGACTTCAGAAGTTCAAAAATACCTCTGCAATTAAACCCTTTACGCTGTTATAATCGGCAAAAATTAGACATCGAAAATTGAAAAATTGTCGTATGACAGAAGCGCTAGTGAGCCCATACAGTCTTTGATAAATATCGAATTCTTAACTGACCACAATGGCACATAGATCACCAGGTAAGTTGGCCTCAAATTTTCAGAGATAGCTTATCAGACAATGCCATCTCAATATTTATTGCTGATCTCTAGATTAGAAAACTAAGTTTAAAGTTATGCTAATGAGGATAAGTTTGTGAACAAGTATTTCGCTGATGATCGGCTGTCAAGAAGAAACTGTACCCATGACTCAGCTGTTTTACATCGCACAAATCCATGACAGTGGACCCTTTAGACGTTCACCTGAGTCTCTGCTCAAAGCGAGCCTCTTTAGCTTAGTACCAGCCTGTACTCGCCTTCAAAAGGGCTAAGGTGAACTCAGTTAATTGATCCCTGATTTTTTGCGGCACGCAAACTGGCGGGAACTGGATCGGATCGCATTTGTCCTAGTGTTTATTCATTTGTATGAGTGTGTGCGCACGCGTTGGGTGTTGCGCGCGTGTGTCAGTGTGCGAGGACTCAGGAGGGTAGTCTTAGAAAGGGAATTGAGTTTCCCCCTACTACCATCCTGCCAGCGTATTATCTTTATAATGGTTGGCGAATTGTCAAAGAAATAAATAAAAAAAATACTGCGTTCGTGTGATCCTTTCCCTCATCAAACGGTTATTTCTTCACAACAGGGTGGTTTTGCAGGGAAGGAGGCGTCAATTCATCGCTACGGCGAAGATGATACCTTTAAAAGCTTTGTTCCTCTGTCGTAAGTTTAGCTGTTCTGTTTTTCTGCGTTTGTCATTTCTAATCTTTCACAGCCGTTTCTTCAAGCACAGCTGATCGGATTGCCTAGATACTATTTCGGTGTTTTGTCAGCTTTACGTCATTATCTTATTCTAGGACCCATCGTGATTCCAGCGCATCGTTTCATCCCTCGTTGACCTCAACTAGCAGTTATCCTGACAAAAGCAAGGGAAGCTACAGAAGGTATTTACAATTCACCTTGCAGAGTTAACGGTTCATTAGTAATCTCAAGGACTGACAGCTAAGAGAAACGTAATATTCTGGACCCGTATGTAGCCGAACGAAGCCCTATAAAGAAGAGTTCATTCCCATTCCGAGAGAATTCATTCAGATATTGTGCGAGGAAAAAAAATCCGAAAATGAAAGAAAAGAAAATGGAAAAAAAATGAAGATCTGGATTTATAATGGCTCGTCATCGACTCGCCTTGTCAATGCTCGCACAGATCTCTATGCTTCCACTGTATTTGACACTTGCCCTTTGCACAGTTTTGTTTCGTCCAGTAATTTTTCCATAATCCCTGACACAAGCCTTTGTTTCTTTTTAGTCCAAAAAGACGACTGACTTCAAGTTACAGAAAGCACGGAAAAGAACTCGGTCAGGACTTCTCAAGATTATTAGACCAGGGTCTATGATTGCATAGTTAGTCGCTGGCCTTCCGCTCCGATTATCATATGCACTTTCTGAAAAATTTTGACTTTTATAAGACGAACGTCATGTACTTCATTGCGTACGTTTGTAAAAAACACGACCCTCAACCCAAGGCGCATGCCCAATATCGACATGCAACCCACTGTGCATTCCCAGTGTGAAAATACGCAGTGGTGCTCATTCTCGTGTTCAATGTAATTCAAGATCTTTCGTCCGAACGGCTGGAAGAACCAAGATGGTTGATCCAGTTTTCATCTTGTATATCTAATATTTTCATGTCTCGTTGAAACGGATTTTTCTCTCTGTGTTCATAACAAAATTTTGCAAAAAAAAAGGGAACCACGTCGTTATCAAAGTGGGCAAGTGGAACGCTCTTTGTTTACTGATCTTCCATTTGTGTGACAACGGTCATGAGTATCGAAAGTGATAACGATTGCCGATTGGCTTGAAACTTTCGCGTCACTTTTTTCCACCAGTGAGGAACAAGACCATGACATACGCGTATTTTCTCGCCTCCCAATCACGTGTCATTTAATTACCTCGAATTCTGATTGGTTTATAGCGGCCAGCTTGACCTCGCTTCAGCTGCTGTTTTCATAAACATCATTTATTTTTTTACTTATTGATTTCCTTGTACGTGTCTTAATGCATGCATTCTGACCAAACCAATCCATTATCCGAGAATAACATTCATGTACAAATTAACTCGTCTTAGCATTCTTTTGATATTAAATTATTCTTTAGTCATAATTTCTTTAAGAGAGAAATTTGAAAAAACTCCACGCATTCACTGTTTTAAAAGAACTAAGAAGGTTTTTTGCCGATTCTTAAATCTGTAAAAAAGTTGGACGTGGAAAAAATGCATGGGCCTGTACACTTAAAAGGAAAGCTGAACCATTGCATGAACTGTTATAAAGAGATCTGTGGTATGTTTGTTTTACACAGTAGTTCTACTTTTCACGTAAAGGAAAACTAGAAATACAACAACGCAAGATGATTCTAGTCGCGTGACATTTATGGTAGGAAAACTGCATTCCCTTGATGTATCGCCGCCATTTGTCGGTTATTTTATAAACTTGGTCCGTGGTCCATATTTTACACCTTGGTCCATTTTTTATACCTGTCAGGTCCGTAGTCCGTTGAGGTCAATGATTATCATCGCCGTCCTTGCTATAGATGGCATTAGGGACTCAAAAATCTACGAAGGCAACGTCGTCGAAAACGTCACCTCAAAATATCACTTTGCCCTCCGAAGTCTTTCGCGATTATGCGCCGATCAACTCGAAACTTCAACATCCCCCCCCCCCCCCCCAATTCCCGCCCCCTCGGGCCTAAATGGTGTTCAAATGCCCTACCCTATCGTCGGATTTGTATGTCATACCCTACTAAAGAACAATCGTCGTCGGCTCCTCCTGTCTTTTATAAAGACATTTTGAAGACCATTTTCGGAAGCCAATCGCTCACAAATGCTACATCTCTTCCTTTAAACTCTTCATCTCGTCCAAACACGTGTTTTATAACTGTTAGCAACTTCGGCACCCGAAAAAAAAAGTCATTTGAAACCTGACATTTCCGGTTCAATTTTCCCCACCCCACGCAGGCAAAGGTCAAATTCCCCACTCCCCGGGCACAGAAGATTGTCAAATGCCCGGGGATGGGGTGGGGGATGTTGAAGTTTCGATTTGATCGGTTCATTATTCCTTCCTTCTTGTTGGCGAATTACCCCCCCCCCCCCCCCCCCTCAAAAAAAAAAAAAAAAAAAAATTTGGCACTAGAGGTTTCAGAGTACAAATATACAATGAAAGGTTCACATTTGTACTCTCACGTTGTCATTGAAACCTCAAGTTTGGTGATTTCAGGTCGTCGTTACGTTACGCAGAATATTGCGGTAAAATATGTACTAAACTGCGTTCCGCACGTTTTTTTTCCCTCTTTTAAACCAATGGTGGTATTGTTTTGTTGCGTTTTTCTCGACGAAACCGTCGTCGTTTCTTAAGCTCCCTAATATATAGAAGCCGACTTCGCTTGGAGGTTTAGTGACCAGCTTTGAATGACGGTCAAGGAAATTTGACTTTGCAAGAATATTATGAACACAGTAGGTGCTGGAAATTTTAATTAATCGAGTTATTGAGTGATATTAGAATTACATCTATGTTTTACGGTTTTCATCGTCCCATTTGAACGAAATAAATTTGTCTACCAAATACTGCACGAAAAAGTCTCAGTTGCTGTGACAAACACATTACAACATGGGAAGTGTTTAGTAAGGTTCGGGTCTTGACAAACTGCGTCGCCATGCGAAGTCTAAGCACCCATTTCAAATAAAGCTGATAAACAGTGTTGAAGTCTAAGCGCCCATTTTAAAACGGTTCGCTTTCAATAACTGCGTGGCTCGCTGGCTGTACGGGTGTATTTTCCATGAGGTTTCTCTCTATGCCATGTTGCCTGTATCCTTTGGTGAAACTCAAATTTTTATAACATGAAACAAAGCAGCATGCTATGATCTAATTTTTGTGAAAAATGCCGATTAGTGCGGGTTTCGTGCCACCTTAATCAAGATCGAAAAGGGCTCTAAGTTATAACAAAAGGTGTGGTGTACGAGGCGGAAGCCTGTAGGGGACATGCGAGATAATCCTGGGTGGATAGAAAAAAAATGTGAACTAGAGATAACAAACTAGAAAATGCGAGATAACAAAATAAAAAATGCGAGATAGAAAATGCGACATAACAAACTAGTTTTAACTTGTTGTGAAGAAGTGAACTCGAAAATGATCAACATGTCATCCTCGATGCCAGTGTTACTCGATTCCTTTTATTTTCTTTGATCTTGCTGGATTTAGTATTTTACTAGTAACCCGACATGTCCTCTCAGGCCGTTATACGTAAATCAAAGAGATCGCACTGACTTATGATTCAGAGTGTAGCTAAGGGCACAGTATTTCAATCCTGTCACATAATTCATACATAGTATTCGGCGCTTATTGAAACCATCTCGAGAAGTACACCGATCAGTAGTATCATCAAGAGCGACAGTCCACCGCACTTCAATAATCCGAGATTACTACTTCTTAAGTAAACATAGACAGGGAATCCTCTAAGAAGCCACAAGGCTTATAGGATGAAGATACCCCTGACTAGAACTAGCAAACGATAATTTACTTCTCTAACAAGCGTTACAGGTTGAGTTAAAAAAACATTTTGAGATCATTCCAAGTATTTCTTAAGAGCGGTGTCAAATCCTATGACATTTCGGAGTGCTTAGAGGCACGGAATGCCACAGTTTTGAACCATGGGATCATATCGTAAATCGCCTAACGGTTAAGAAAATATGGTAACCCATCGATGAGAGAAATCTTGGTTTTATAGCCATGGCATATCTTTAGAAGCTCTGATAAGGTTACATGTTGCCTGGAGGACCTATGACTAGAACAGAAACGAAAGGAGAGCGAAAGAGAAGGACAACGACAAAACAGGAATACCAGTAATAGCTCATACTTAGTGGCGGGAAGAAGTTACTCCACAAGTTCTTTCCTTGGGCACTAAACCGTTCGTTATTTTTACGGGTGCGTTATTTAAAGTGGATGCGTATTTTTAAAAGGTGGTTTAATTGGTTCTTCCTTTGTTCAGAAATGAAAATCGAATTTTTTTTTGTCAACTGGAATTAAATAACAATTATCTCTGCTCTTTTGCACATAAAGAAAAAGGTGATTTCTTTGTTTGTTTTGCTCTAAAATGCGAGCGAACAAGTGCTTTTTAAATCCGTTTGCCCAACTGGTTTTCGTTTTGCCTCGAAAGTGACATGAAAATTTTACCCTTATGTTATAAACATGTAATCGCAATGAGTTGTCGTAAAATTAGGGGGAAATCTCACTAGCTTGTGTTTTTGAGAAGTTTGTTTAAAGCGAGATAAACTAAGAATAAAACCAGGATCCGAGCCAGGATTCGAGACCTAACCGAGACCTAACCTAACCCTAGTAGACTTAACTAGACTAGAACCAACGCAAATAGACCTAACCTAACCGATTCGAGACCTAACCTAACCGAGAGATTCGAGAATAAATATCGGAGAAAGCTCATCTTAGCTCGAATCCTGGCTGGAATCCTGGCTCGGATCCTAGCTCCTGGCTCGAAGTTTAGGTAACCTCGTTTTAAAGCACCTAAACGTTATTTAAGTGTTGGAGCGGATCTTGTTTGAATTTCGTCATTTCTTGGTTGCCTTACCGTATTTTGCCGATTCTTGTTCCAAGCCAACCTGGCGTGTTTCAATGAAATACATCAAAATGTGGATGATCTCGTTTTTAGAGATAAAGTGGAATAAAGTACTTCAGTAAAACTCTTCTTTGACCTTGAACTAAAAACGTTTTTGATGGGCTTCTAAGTTTAGCGTGATTCCTATTCGCTGGCTATTGACCAGTTGGCTCTGAAATGGCTTTTTTCCTTTTCCGTTCGCTTGCTGAGGGTGTGCTTTTTTTTCTTTTAAAACCCATGTTGTTCAAGAAAAATTCATTGCCAAACTGATGAATTCCAAAGTAAATTTCACTCGAAAAAACCGATATCGTACTCATCGCTTCGTGATTCATGCGATATCGGTTTTTAGCGTAAAATTTACCGTGGAATTCATTCGTTAGGCAATGAATTTTTCTATAGAAGAAAGCAAAGAAAATGATTTAATTATTAAAGCAGCAACCGGAAACATCAAAACGCAGACAATTCGAACCCTTTTATTTTCACTAAACCTACAGGCAGTAAGACTAGGATTACCAGGGAGCTCCGCTTTTAGGCTTGGCTAAATCTATATATTATTTTGTTATCTGGTATTTTCTATCTCTCATTTTTTATTTTGTTACCACGCATTTTCTAGTTTGTTATGTCCCCATAGAGGCTTCCGTACAAAAGAAAATTCTATAAAGAAATTTCATATTGTCTAACAGTGATAAACAAATTGGGGTCACCCAGTTCGTTTAACATTTAATAAACTCACATAAGGAAAGCCAGCTAACTCCTTCGATCGTCATAATTCTTCATGTCATTCTCGGTCTAGACAAAAATTACAAATACCACCTTGCGTCTGGCCATTTTCTAGTACAACTCTAGATCTTCCAGTGTGCAGAAAAAAAATCAGTGCTTTCTTGCTTCATTGGCAAAATTCTCTCTTAGCTATTTCTTCCGTTTGAAGAAAACAACAGATGTTGCTTGTGGAGAAGATTTGCAAATTGTGTTGATAGAGAAACTCCAAATGGGTCAAGACCCTGCAGCTTTTATTTTGTCGCGCAGGTGCATGAAATAAGCGGTGTGTACAAACTCAACTGTCAAACGTGCGTGTGGTTTGCCTTTTGATCAATTACCGCATTTAGCTTGTTTTTGATAACTACTTGGCAATGTTGAAACAGCAAAGATGTACTTAACACCATGTTGTGACGATATGACGTAATTTATTTGTCAGAATAATGCACCATGCTGTCGCAAAATGGTTCCTAATGTAAACAAGCTACACCCCGATTAAAAGCACTTTTCTTTTTGATGGCAATCTGAACACGATTTTCAATTTTCTTTACGCAAGTGCCTTTAGGCCAATATTTTAATTTCCTGAATACGACTGCATAAAACTGCCAGACGTCATGTTGCTTTCATACATGTACTTGACTTATCGAAGTAACATGGATCTCCCAAGGTGTAAAAGTCCATCTGTCTGACGATCGAAGTTGGTGAGAAGCCATCCTCCTTTTGCTGTCGGCTTGTTTTCGACAAATTTTTTTCCACCTTTCTCGTCATGAACGAAAGCCACAATTTAAGCTGCTTTTTCCTGCCAATAAACTGGGGCTACACGAAGGACTCGGAAGTCATCGTTACGAATGTGTTTGCGTGTGTTCTAAACTCCATGTTTTCCGTGTTAACGTGTTGCGTTAATTTTCTTGTTCTTTACGCGATACGCAAATCTCCATGTCTCAATTCACCTTCTTTAATCTTGTTGTGTTGCCTGGCGCTTTCGGATCTGCTTGTTGGAGCCTTCTGCCAGCCTTTTTACGTTGGGTACAAAATAGCTGAGCTCATCAAAAATTTCACTGCGTACTGCCCCTTGAAAATGATTAGTTTTATTTCAGGCTGGATAAGTTCAAGTGTCTCTTTTCTTACTTTGGCCTTGATATCTATCGACCGCCTTCTTGTATTGACTCTTCATTTACGTTACAACGCGTTCGTGTCAGTACCTCGGGTCACCCGAGCCGTTGTCGTTGTCTGGATTACCTGCATATGTGCTGTCTTTTCAAGGTTTTGGATTCACTCCTATTGGATTGCTTTTCCGTTGATGACATTTCTCCTCACCTATCTCGTGACGGCGCTGTGTACCCTGAGAATTTTTCACATCGCTCGCAGACACCAGCGTCAAATCAACGATCAAACCACGGCCGCGAGAAGTCTGCAGAGTGACACTGTCAAAATTCTTAGATGCAAAAAGTCGGCTATTACCGTTCTCTATGTTTATGCACTCTTCTTAATTTTCTATCTGCCACTTTTTGTGACGATGATTGTTCATACTTTTATCGGATATACAAGGGAAGTCAAGATTGCCTACAACTGCGTAACAACGGCGATTTTCATCAACTCCTTCTTGAATCCACTCGTGTACTGTTGGCGAATAAGAGAGATACGGCGAGCTATGAAAAGAATCCTGCAGAAAACGTTCAGCGAGCGCTAGGACCCTGTATACAATATGTGGTTGTTCGGAAGTGTCCAAAGTTAATCCAAGATGAACTGTGACATCTTTAATTCTTTCTGGACCTTTGAAAATTATAGAGGGATCTTATTTTTACCTTTCATTGACTTGCTGACTGTAAAGGCTCAATTTCGGATTTCGCTGCCGCCAATCACAGGAGCAGAAAAAGTTCAAAGATCATATGGAGCGTTGCCCTTGGGTTTTTCAATACACTTGGTCAGTTTTGTTTCAACGGCTCGCAGACTTCGGCGCCAGACAGGAATGAGGGTAGTGGAAAAACGAAGCCGTTGGTTAAATCCACAGTGAATCGGAAATCAACTTAAGGCCGTAGAGTTGATCGAAATTGTTGGAACAGCGCCCAGGAAAAGAAACCTTTAATTTTACAAATTAACTGACTTACCACACCTTTGCCTTTCCTTCAATAGTGTTTCCATTGTACTAGTTGTCCGTTCGTAATGGCCCTACACGAATGTCATTTTCCGTTTTTCAATGTTTGAAAAAAATTGTGATGACATGATTTGGCTATATTTTGAAGGAGTTTCAGTTGGGTTTTTGGCTCGAATGGAGAAACCAAAACAACTTTTTCTCCCTGATATTAGCAACGAAATCTTATCTTTGCAACTTTTCCGCCCTTGCCATATTTTAATAGCATTTTGGCGTCATAGTTATTCATCACAAACGAAAGGAGCAAGTGATCTCACGCTGGCTTATCTGGGCAATTTAAGGTAATTCCTTTGGAAATGACGTACTATCCAGATGTTTTTCAAACTTGTCACAATTGATATTCATACACAAGACATTTTAAGATGGGGTCACAGTGCTTGTTTTTGCGCTGTATGCCGTTTATTCTAAGTGTTTTTTACCGAATTACGCGAGAAGCGTTCGAAACTAGGTCAACCGGAAAAATGTTGGCATGTAGCAAAAGCTATTGAGTATTACTGAAAACTTGCACTTATTTGTTTGTCCGGGCTATAATCTTTAAGTAAAGTGATTTCAAATTGCTCAATCTTGCAAAGAAATGTGAGCAAATTGGACCGCTACAGTCATCACCTTGCACTCG
>OX421448.1:60884968-60889968 GCA_949126865.1 Montipora capitata
TTTGGGGTTGAACTTATGTATATGATATTGTACTGTTTGCGGTTAGTCTCGCCTCTTAACTGCATGTTTACTTTACAGCCTGTCAAAGAGCTATATCAAGTAAATCTTTTAAGACTAAATGAGGGAGTTAAAAATTAAATAATATAACGGTTTCATTAAAAATCTTGTTTCTTCGATGATATCCAGTGGAACAACCCTTAACTAAAGTATTATAGCGAAGGATAAAGGACCAAGAAAGTTCTAATGCGATTAAAATGCGCAAGTTTGCAGCGGTAATAGTTTTTATGGCCTGTTTTTGCAGTGGTACATGCAAGAGAGTTTCTTTCGACAATGGAAATTTTAATGCATCGTGGACATATAATCGAGTCACCGATCAGTTGTATTTTGAGGTTGTTGTACAAGCGCGAGGGTGGGTCGCTTTCGGCTTCACTTCCACACCAAAGGGAATGCGTAACTATGACGTGATCATTGGTGGACAAACGGAAGAAGGAAAGAGTTATTTAAACGTAAGTTAAGTTACATTTCTTGTCATTTTGAAATCTTTAGGAGCTGAAGAGTAATTAGGGAGGATAGTATTGTATTATTCTTCATTTCAAAGTTTCCTCATCCTATATTTTAGTCAAAAACAAATTATAACTGATTCCCTTCCCAACGATTTCACAAGAGAAAGAGAGAGTTATTCAGTTTTTCCATTACAATTTTTTCTGTTTTCTTCATTTGATTATTCCTCTTCAGTAGCAACCCAAAAATCTGTTGAATTCAATCTTCTCTGAAAGGTGGCAGATTTAAATTACCGTTTCTGTTTTTCCTTGTCCTTGCAAGAGAACGCTAAACTAGGACACTTCAGGATGTACGAGATTCTCATACACCCACAGGAGATGATTTTTCTTGCACCCAAGATCACTGTCAGTTTTAAGGACAAAGTGAGGAACTTTCCAAAATTCCTAAGAGCTACATACAATATACAAAAATATTATATATCGTACTTTTTGAGATTAAAAGCAAAATTAACAAACGTTGCTGGAAATTTTGATTTGTCAAGGAAAAAAGAGAAGGAACTTTATTTAAAGGGGCACTGTCATTCTAAATTTGCTTTTTTTTTTTAGGTCAAACCTGGGTGAAAATCTAAACTGATTAGTACTTTAGCTCACACGTACAACACTCGTGACAACCCACTGACAAGATATGAAATATATTTATTGCAAAAAAAGCTATTCGTATTTAATTTTTGGCGACTTTCTGCGGAAACCTTCTCCAAACCTGAAAAAAATGTGTCAATCCCATTCCAACCTCTCCATCCATCAATGCAAATAACAAAGAATAGCTTCAGTGCACTTCATTTATTATTGGCAACAAAACTACACCATTATTTTTTGGTCTTGCTTAACGCAAAGACGTATTTTAGTGTTTTGAAGTGTGACACTGCCCCCTTAAGTGTGTAGTCGTTCTATCGCTGGAGCGCTAATTGGGGACACTGTCAACTGAAATTAACAATGAACGAAAATCAAGTCAAATGTTGGTTTTTGAGGAGAGGGGCCGAAAACCGGTGTACCCGGAGAAAAACCTCTCAGAGCAGAGAAGAGAACCAACAAACTCAAACCACATCTGGTGTCGAGTCTGGGAATCGAACCCGGGCCACATTGGTTGGAGGTGAGTGCTCTCACCACTGCGCCAACCCTGCCGTCCGGTCCTCAGTCTAGCAGACGTTCATACTACAAGTCTAAACTCGTATTTTTCTGTCCTCAATCAGCTGAGACTTTCGAACATTCACTAACTACACTACAAGGAACAGTAATAAACTATCCATACCAAAGGTTAAACTGAATTATGGGAGACGGATCTTCCTTAATTTTTTTCAGTGGTGCAAGAATTTTTAATAAACTCCCGTTCAACATTGCTAAGAGTAAAAACGTACAGATATTTTGCCGAGGAGCAAGAAATAGACCTAATTGGCTAACTCAATGTTGTACCCAATTCAAATCTCCCGGGATTAAGATTCTTTGTGTATTGTATCAGTGCATGATAATGTAGCATTCATATTTAAATGATACGGAAATACCTGGAACAAAACGTTTTATTCCCAAAGGGTTTGAATTGGGTACAACATTGAGTTAGCCGATTAGGTCTATTTCTTTCATAATAACTTATTTTTCATTTTTTGGGCTCCTTGGATGTAGATGTTTTATAGCTTTTAATTACATTTCTTAAATTTTAATATATAGATATAATAATTATCAGAAGCTCATGGCCTTGAAGTGTTTAACTCTGGTTCAGAGCTGGGGGTTTTTCGAGTTTAAAAATTTCCTTATTTGGATGTAAAATAGCTCGTGCATTTTCCCGCGCTTGCAGCATCGATCTTATTTTAGTCCATATTTAGGCATAAAAATCTAAAATCCCCGGTTTTATTCCAAGGAAAAGAGTTGCAAATTACACGTTTCAAGGTCATGTGCTTCTCATATTATATATTTTAGACTTTGATCTATAACACATTTAGATACAGGGCCCTTATGGAGACCAGCCTCAGAGCTAAATCACTCACTCACTCACTCACTCACTCACTCACATTACATCCCGTGATAGCTTAAAGTGAACTTGTCATAGAGAATATAAGAAATTTTCATATATTTTGAACGGCAGTTATGTTATTCTATGTGGGAGTGATCATTGCAGTTAAAGCAACAGTGGCGTGATGATCGGGGTAATTACAAGCTGAAGAAGCAAATATTTTGAGCAAGAGCCGATACAACGTAAATATGATTATAGCCTGACTCCGTAAGAAAACAAATTAAAATCGATGTTTTTGCCTCGCGAAAACTGGGGCGAAACCAAAAATGTTTTCCATGCGAAATCTTTCGTGCGAAATCCTGTTCCCTCGGGTAAAAGTTCTCTTCGCAGGCTAAATTAATTAAAAGCTGCCCTAACGTCATTCTTTCTCTTCCTCTCTTTAGGATTTTATCACTTTTGATTACGGAATACCACGTTTGGACACAAAACAAAGTTATATACTGGACAGAGCAACAGAATTGAATGGCATTACCTCACTTCGCTACCATCGTCCTAGAAATACAAGCGACACGCAGGATTTCCAGTTTAATGTTAGTTGGTTTTCACTCTCCATCTTTCTTTTTAAAAGAAAGAACCTTTTTTCCTAGTATGGACACAAATTTCCCCTTTGTGTATTCTTCTTTGCTGATTTTATGTAAGGGACTTGGAGCAGGGGGCAACCCCATTTTGGCAACAACCAGAATATGTATCTTAAGTATAATTACATAGGTGATTATTGAAAATTCTCTGCCCTAATTGGTTGCTGTTGAGGTGATAATTACGCTATAATCACCTACGCGGCTTTTTCAAAATGGCCTCAAGCCGTTTTGTCGAGGTTACAGGGAAAGAAATTAGTTGTTTCCATGAAAATGCATATTTTTCAAATAATCACCTAAGTAATTATACTAAAACAATTATTCACCTCACCTTCGGCAAATAATTGTTAAATATCTACAGGCAAGTACTCTTAAAGAAAAAGCCATCCCCGCTACTCACAAGCCTACACGCAATATGCTCAATTTGTCACCCGTTCGGGTATTATTCGGGCCAATCAGGATAGACGGGCAACTGGCGATTTCTCAGTTGGTCTCCAGAGCCCACGATTCGCTTTCCATTGCTTGAAAGACTGATAAAGAAAGGCAGTGCCTTTTGAAATAATATCAATTAGCCTTGCTTTTGACGGTTGTTTCAGCTCTGAACGATCAGGGTCAACGACCTCCCTTCTGTTTTGAACTACGATACAGAGTCCACGAATGGACTCTCGCAGGTAGCTACACCCTTCTGTGGTAGCCAGCACGCTGAACTACAACGTTGTACTTCCTCCTTTTTATCAGCTAACTAACCAACAAAGTAGCTCAGAGCTACAATCGTGGACAAAACTCCTTGGGACATTCATTTTTGAAAGTATGAAAAAACTACGGGTGCATGTTTACAACATTGTTGGTGGGGTGGGAGGAAGGACTGGACACTGTTTGCTTCGCAAATGTGACCCAAGAATTTTGTCTATGATTGTAAATCTGGAATTTGCTGTATCGAACGGTTTTATTTCATTTTTTTCAAGGATACGACCAGGGCTGTACTTGTGTGGGCCTATCAGGGCGCTGATGACGCCAGTAACCCGAATATGTTTAGTATGCACACGCGTAGAGACCACAGTGCGGAATCATTTCTTATACTCTCCATGGACTCTGAGCCTTCGATTCAATCGGCAACGGCCATCTCTAGGGAGCTGACACGTGACTCTACTGAAGAATCAACAATCTCCTACAGTCAGCCGACAAAAGCCAGAACCGATGAAGTGATTGGAAAAGCAAAAGGAAAATCGTCCGGAGTTAGATGGGCTGCCAATTTTGTCAAGATATATGCTGTTACAAGTTTATGCCTACTCAGGCATCTAGGACATTAGTCTTTCCAGGAGAAGATAACTTGGAAGTTGGAGCGTGAAGCTCCTTTTAATGCATCAATCATTCAATCTTTATTTATACACGAAATCCATCATATTAGAAGGTCCTCGTGGAAGTAGTTTAAAATAGCACCGGTTTTCGTCTCCTTTTTAGCCCTTTAATTTTTTTGGGCTGTAACTTGAATAGATACTCTAAAATAAAGTGAGGCAGTTTTGAGTATATACAGTACCAAACGATCTTAATAAAGTTTTACTACGTTCAATTACATAATTTATGAAAGCTAACCATTTCGAGTAGGCGTTTAGACCAAATCACTAGAGATCATTACCAAACCCAGCAGTCATTATCTGCCTAAACTGGGTGTTGTTTCTCTGTCAAAGCGGGTTAACACTGAGGCTGTCAGGTATTGCCACGTAAAGTCACCAAATTTTACTCCTGTATATGTGTCACAAAGTGTCTCACCTTATTTTGGAGTATCCATCTTAGCCATAACCATTTTTTTGTTACGTATTTGTCATGAAGTGTGACGCACCATTTCAGTCACAACCATCC
>OX421448.1:60894968-60896536 GCA_949126865.1 Montipora capitata
AAATCGCGGAAAATTTGTAGTGCGTGTGTACTGTCTTTAATGTATGATGGCAAAGATTTGACGATAGGCGTCATAATCCTGTCTAAGTAGCTAGAAATGAGTTCGGTGGGGCAACTACAGGCAGAAACGATAGGGCGACCTGGGTTGTTGGGTTTGTGAATTTTAGGCAAGAAGTAAATGCACGAAGTTCTAGGGGTGTTGATGATGAGATTAGTGGCAGTGTCCGGTAATTCTTGATTAACTATAAGATTTTGAATGGTGTCTTTCACAAGTTTTTGATTTTTGGAAGTGAGATCTTTAGGGATTTTGGCATAAAACGAGGTATCCGAAAGTTGCCGCAAAGCTTCTTTTTGGTAAAGGTCGGACCGCCAAACAACTACCGCGCCGCCTTTGTCGGCCGATTTGACAACTATGTCGTTGCGTTTACTAAGATTTTTAAGAGCCGCCCACTCTTCCGAGGAAAGGTTGGAAAATTTAGTGTTGCGATTGAATTTAAGTTTGTGAATGTCGTGACGGCATTTTTTGGTGAAAAAATCTAAAGAGGCAAATTGTCCCTCTGGGGGAGTCCATTTGGATTTGCGAACTAGAAGTGTTTCAAAAATATCTTTATTAGAAATGTTCGAATCGTCCTCTTTGTCGTGAAAAAAGGCTTTTAATTGAACGCGGCGAAGGAATTTTTCAACATCTTGCTTAATAGAAAATTCGTTGGTGCGTTTGGTAATAGGGACAAAATTTAGGCCCTTACTGAGAACAGATTTCTCTGAGTCAGTAAGCGGAAGATTTTCTGGAATTGTAATTACGGTATTATGACTATGCAATGTAGTGTCGTCGGTAATTTGCGGACCTATTAATTGTTGAAGTTTTAGAGTCTTGGTTTGGTGTAAATGGTCAAACAGTCCAGAATTAAGTTGTCGGATTTTAGCGCGAATCGATTGTACTAAAATGGCTGGACAGATTTTGGAAAGTTCGGAGCGGCAATGAAGAATTTGTTTGTCAAGTGCGATTCGTTTTTGGCACATAGCTCTAATTGTGATCCTCATAATGTTACGTGAAAAAGAATTTTGCGCACATCGAATTTGGTGAAGATACTGATTTGAATGAGAGAATGTAGACGCATGAAAGTTCGAGCGAAAACCTTTAGGAATGACTTTAGAATTGAGGCAACGGCCGATGAAGTTGATGTGACTACAAAACCTAGTTTTGGCGAAAATGAGAGTGGCTAAACGGAAAGCTAAGTTACTGCTAAGTGTGGGAAAAGGAAAAAGATAACTTACGATTTCCTGGCGTAGCTCCTTGGTGAGTTTCTTCAAGCTTGGCATCGTCGTCTTGGGTCTTCTGTTATAAATCTGTGGATTGAAAAATACTAGAACACAAGGTTAGTGGTCGCAGCGATGGGCACAAGAATGGGACCTAGCTATGCCAATCTTTTTGTAGGATATGTTGAACACCAATTTTTTAATCAGTACGACGGCCCCAAACCTGAACTCTACGGCCGCTACATCGACGACTGCATCGGCGCTATTTCATCCAGCAGAGAAGAACTCGATCAATTTATAACCTCCGTCAAC
>OX421448.1:60899236-60921736 GCA_949126865.1 Montipora capitata
ACCGCCCTTGTCGATTTAAATTCATTTGCTTATATATTCAAGGGAAAATTCATTTTATCTGTCATATGGTAAGCACTGAAGTCGCACATTACAAAGTGACTGTGCGCATGCGCCCTGCTAAAGGTAACATACATACATGCATGCATGCATAAACTCTATTTTATTTCAAATTTCACAATAACTACAAGAGCTATATATTATCTTTGAGACATTACATTTATAACTAAAATACATAGCATATACAAGTACATAACTAAATACACAAAATTTAAAGATATATTAATTAAAAAGAAAAGCCGCTGTAGAAAATGCGGCCCTCGACTCTCTTTAAAACCAATAAACTCAGTGGTACGGATAAAATCAGGTGGCGCATTCCGCAACTTAGCTGATACGTAAGAAAAAGAACAAAGACCACGACTGGTTTTTCTAGGTTTATTGAGGGACAGAATGTAATGTCCGCGAAGATCATGCGTAAGAAGAGGAAGGGAGAGAAAACGTATCTTTCATATAAGCAGAAAAACCCTTTAAACCAACAACAACAACATACTTTTCTACAGTAATATGAGGAAGTCTTGCATGCCCTTATTGCAAAGAGATGTAGAGTTTGACTTTAGTAATCTGTCAACATAAATCTCAGTATTCTCCCAAATACATTTATACCGCTCCTTTGACAAGAAGTTAGGAAAGGCCATATTTTTTGCTACCAGCATAAGACCAAAACAAGCACTTATTTGTAGCCAATTCTCTACGAAAAAAACTTGTTCATAAATCAAACAGTACACACCAGGGCTACTCCTTAGTATCTGGCTAGAAATTTCCTTCTCTTTTTTTCCTCCGGCCGCGCGCCAGTCTCGTGCTTCTCAAGTTGCCTGGTTCGTGCCCAAAAAGAATTCTGGGTAATCCTGCCAAATTTTATCGGTAGTTGCTGGAATTCGTCCACAGCAAGGTCACTAGTGATCCGCCATGTTTACAGCAGAGCATTTTTTAGGCGTCCCAGTCTCCATTGCGCGGTCGTGGGTTCGAATCTTTCAGGCTTAATCTTTTGAAACTTGGAAGTTATTTAACTAATTATCTTAACAGTAATTCTTCAGAGATCAGTCATAGGAATGGTTCAGACCAAGTTTGTCGGTTATTGAAGGCCATTTTCACAATTTAGTATTTTGACTTGTATCGCTTTCAATTGTGGAGTCCATATAAATAATTAATCATTCACACTATTTTCAAAGTTCTTAAAATGTGGTTTTCCATGTATTTCGTTCTCAAAAGTTTACTGCAACAATAACGTGGCGTCATGTGTCGTCATTTGTCCAATATTTTCAATCATTGGACGATTGATTATCTATGACGAGTCCAATGGCATCATTTGTGGACTTCTTGAAGTGTGGAAGAAAAAAAATTGATTGAATTAAATTAGATTAATTTCTGTTATGTCCGGTCCGACAATTGCTCCAGCCCACGACCTCCGCTGGTCCGGTAATTAACATTTTCCTGAAAGAAACATATAAAGGTTTCTGTTGAGAGAACCCCTCAGCAACAAAAATTAAAGCGAAAACCGTTTTTTAAAAAGGGTATTCATTTTTCGCTGCTACTCTTATTTTGTGTCGCAGCAAAAGATGACAAAGGATCATGAATTTCGCACCCAAAAAAAACCAGCAACTAGAGCCAGATTTAGTATCACAAGTTCGTTGGGATGGATAATCTGTGTGAGAAAGCATGCTGCATTATTCGGCGGTCAATTACAAACGTAAAGAAGAAAAGGATCTCGATCATAAAGTGTGAGAGCCTGGTTCACAAATGCAAGGAATCACACTTGTGAACTATATGAGCCGACGCAAGAAATAAAAATTTTCAACTGAATAACAGTTCCACTTCGGTTAAGTAGAAAATCAATGGCGTCAAGTCCAGCTTTAAAATGAGTCCAATTGCGCCTGCACATCTCAAAAAACATCTCAAAAAACATCTCTTAAAAATTTTCAACTGAATAACAGTTCCACTTCGGTTAAGTAGGAAATCAATGGCGTCAAGTCCAGCTTTAAAATGACTCCAATTGCGCCTGCACATCTCAACTTCCTCTCATTTGCAAGCGTCTTTTTTCCCCTCGATTTGTTTTGTTTCCATTTTTATCGTTATTCTTCTATACTGTTATTTTCGAATCATTGCTTCATTTATGGTGGAATGATTACCCAAAAATTAAGGAACCCACGGAATGTATGAAAGCTCTTAAGGGACATCTTAGTTTTTTATTCTAAATCGGACTTTGTTTTTTTTGTGTTTTGAAATCGCAGTTGGTTTTTACGAGAAATTCTCTTAATTTCGAAAACTAAACAAAGATGTTCCTTCCTTAGCTGCCGTATGTTCCTTATTTTTTTTACTAATTTCCACCATAAATGAAGGAAAGCTCCCGAACAATCGAAAAAACAAGTACATGAGAATGTATTGCGAGGAGACGTTTTCGGTCGTTGACTCAAATTGACTGACAGTTTACCATAATGCCTTTCGGCATTGTCGCGTGCGCTTTATTAGGCTGATTTAGCAACAGAACGGGAATCTCAATTGGCGACGGGAGAACGCGTGGAATAGTCTGGATTCTACTCTAGTCTGACCTAATATGGAAAATTTTCTAGAGAGCTTTGGATTCTAGGACGAGAACGACTACGAGTACTAAAATTTCTCATAGAACAACAGTGAGCGCGCGGACACCTGCGTCATTTTGGCGGGAAAAACGTGTTACCGTCGTCATTTTAGTACGAGGTTTTGCAAAAATGTCGTCGTGTCAAAACAAGTCAACAACACGGTAGCAGTTTTGGCATTTTGTGATCAGCAAAAAGGCCCAGGTAACACCAATAAGAATAACTGAGCAACCTATGCTGCTAACAAAGAGTAAGATTAATCGTACGGGTTATAAATCTTCTTTGTATTTTCGCTAAAAAACAAACAGTCAAAACTCGTACTTGTTCTCGTTCTCGTCCCAGAATCTAAAGGTCCCTAATGTTTTTTGTTGGACAACCTTTCTCGAAACAGCTGTATGCTTGCGGTAATCTGCATGACATGCAACGACGTGAAATAACCAAATTTGAGGTTTTAACGACAACGCGAGCATAATAACTTTATTGAGGTGTCAAAGTACTTTACATGCTTTAGCATAAAACATTAATTGAACAAGAGATGAAGCATACAAATTTGAACTTTTTATTCACTATTTTTGCTCTGGAACTGCTTAGATCAAGTTAGTTTTAGGATACTATTCACCGCTCATTGAACGACATTAACGAGATAGAATAATCGCGAAAGACTTAAGATAGGTGCAAAGTTATCTTTTGAGGTGACTTTTTTGTCGACGTCGTTAAGGGGCCATATAAAAATAGCAAGTCAAATGAATATAACAGGATCATGAAACTCAACTGGAACGAGACAATGGCAACGCGAAGTGCAGTTGAAAGACAATTTGTGGCCTGAGCATTTTTAAATGCTCTAAAAACAGTACTCGCTGTACCCTGCGAGCAGTTGCAATTGATTTCTCCTGCGCTTCCCGAGAACGGTATACTCACTTCAGTTGACCAACTTGAGCAAAATTAAGAAAAAATTCTTGTTTTGCCTGGAAAGTTTGATTTCGTGGTACCAGTATGGGATAATCATAGTTTCCTACAGAGAGTCAAATGTCTTGCATGAAGTGAGTCCAGAAAGTAGTGCAAGAACTACGACTGGGAAACGATTTTACACTGGATACGGTTGTCAGGAAAATGTCAAGACCTTTGTCGGCCACCCAGTGAGAAATACTCTTTTAGCGCAACGCTACGTTGTACAAAATCATTCTCGTCACCAGAGCATCCCAAGAGTAGAGCTCTAGGGGCGACATTGGTAGAATGTATAAATGACAAAAATCAATTTTGTTCAATTTTGTTTTACATTACAAAATGTAAAATTTCATAAATTTGAAAACTTTTTTTTTTTTGACGTATTCTTCAAGAAAACTCTTGTGTACTCTAAGTACCAGAGTGAAACTATGTAGACACGGCAAGTCTGGGAGCTTTTAAACTTAATTCTGAAAAAGAGAGCAAACAAACATTTGAAAACTGAATTGGAAATGAAATGATGCGTGCAAAAAATAGCGAACAGTTTGCGTTGGACCTCTTTTGTTTATTCCAACAATGCACAGTGGCTTAGAACAGTAGAGACAGCGGGGGGTAAAATCTTTGTCATTTATCTTCTTTTAACAACTCGCTTTTTTGTGTTTGTACGTCAGGACTTATTAAGCCATCAATATTTAAATGTTTCCTTCATTTCATGTTTTCTCCATGAAGTCAGATCATACCTGTCCATAAGCTCTTTTTTCCATTCGTTTTTCAGCGATCCTTTAGTTTTTTTTTTTTAATGAAGGTTTTTATTGAACTTCCTTGTGACATTCGTCAGTCTTGAAGCTTCTCAAACCAGCAATGATAAAAAAAGATATGGCCAATAACACAGAGAAAATCCAATTTAAGACTCTTCGGTACAGTACAAGTTGCGGTTGACTGTAATTAATTTCTCTTCCGGTGGGGTCGTTTCCACTTTGAAACGCTCCACCCTAAATATTGCTGGCATTAAGATGGATGACACTTAAATTGCAGTTCTTACCTTCGCGTGCACGCCCAGCGGTTACTTCTGCGCTTGTTCTACAATGAAAACGCTCCTCGAAAAACGTTTTTCATTTTATTACCAAAAAAGCTTCCACTTCTTTTTCTGATAACAGCCGTTTTTTCGCGTTCGCCGTGTGCGTTTCGAGCGGGAGTGACAAGTTAAGCATAATTGACGTAATTAGACGTGAATGAATGACAATCTTCATCAATGCTGCTGTTTAAAGTAGTGTTTACCGCTTTCGATGATCATAAAAGACCGCCTTCATCATGCATAGATTAGCTTTTCTACATGTAACATATTTTTCCCATATGTCAGTGTCGCTCGCAATCTTTGCGTTCATTGGACTGTTAAGCAGAAATCTCAATTTCGACCCCAGAAAATTTCGTCATTGAATGTTCTTATTGATCAAGCTCCACTCTTCTCATTGCAAGTTAGCAAGCGCGTAGATTTCTTGATGGCAACTTTGTTTTTAAAATTTTAATTGTTTTGACATTTAAAACGTTCAACAGCTCCTCTGGGAGGAACCCGCCTAAAGTGTCCATAAAAACAAATTAAAGTAGACTTTTTATTCTAGTTCAGGTCACCCAGGACTGTAAACATTGCGTCGCTCTGATTCGCGGAGAATTTGTTTAAGAAGGACATGACGTAATCCAATCTCACATAACCTTTTCCCAGTCACTTTTCCTTTTTATTTGACTAGTCGCCAAATGTTGCGAAGACAACGAGAATTTAAGATGTTAACAAACAAAACGCGGAAAATGGCTGGCATTTGTTGTACAGTTGCCATGATTTTTTAAGGGTCTTTTTCCGTAACTGTAAAATATTGACAAAAATCTCAGTCAAATTATTTCATGTAGTTTCAACAGCCCCCCCAGCGAGTCGGCGGTGACAAGAGAGGAGGAATTAAACAATTCGCGAAAAGGCAGGACACTTTAACACGAAAATTTGAGCTTTCGCCTCCTCAACCTCTGCCATGTACCAGTGATTGAATATAATGCAATTAAGAATATTTCTGCGGTATGAGCGTCGTGAAGTACTATTTTACGATTCTGGAGAGCATATTGAAGCTTCGCACCCATGCGAGACGTAAATTAAAATCCGCTTTATCTCCTTCAACGTTCGAGCCGAAGATAGCACCACATTTCCCAGTTCAAGTTTGTGGTTATCGGGTTAGATTGGGTCAGATATGCCATATCCGAGAGAGTATGTCTGCGCTTAACCCGTAAATTGCCACTGGGAAACTGGCAATTTTCAAGGGCTTTAGCAATAACAAAGCAACACCGAAAATTTCCCCATTATCGAAATACGAAACCGATACGGCGTGGCAAAAATTGGGCGAATATTTCGCGGTAATGTGGGTAGCCAAACAATTAATAGCAAAGTAAATCATTTTGTGATCAAATTTATTTCTTTCGTCGTGTGTGTTGTGTACGCGGTGTGTGTATGAGTGTATTGATAAAATGCCCTGACTTGTGGTTTTATAAATTAATCGAAAATATACAAAACAAATAAATTGCGCTCTGATCCGCGCTCACTTTGAAAATATCACCAAACATACAGGAAATGTCTGATTCTAACATTCCAGTTTTTTGTTCTTTTATGCAAACTGTACATTTCTTGATTCGTATTAAACAACTTACTTTCCATCGGGCACGTACTCAACGCGGGGTTGTCACGGGGAAGTAAGAATATCACTGATCATTCTCTTAAATTATAAGTACACTCAATAGTATCTCTTCAGCTAAATCATAAGACGTTGACCTACAAATTATTTCAATGCCGTTCGAAAAAATATTCTTTGTCATCTTGCTAATACAAACAGAATCAACATCCAAGTCCACAGCTCAAAGAAAGAATGTGTAGAGGTTCGGTTTCCAGAGTTGTTTCTCTGTTGAATTGGCGGATCGCTGAGCGTTTCATCGCCTTTGGGCTGCGTAGTGTTGTAGCTTTGCAGATCTCGCAAAGTTCCCATTTCATCAAGAAGAAACGAGTCGTCCAACGCATGCCATGCAGCCGAGCTAAAATTTTTATCCCCTGTAGTTAAGAGGTCGAATAAACAGGAGTCCAGATAGAATCCCGTTATTTTAGTCTCGCTACACTTTGCATAAGCTTCTTTTCGCGACATTTTACTGCGTCGCGGGCGCATTCTCGCCAGCTGAGAGTCCGTAAAGGATAGAAGTTCTCTATAATCAATGCGCTGTCGAGGAGGGCATCCAGTCACGCAGAGACCGGTTGTCGGAAACTTAAGAAGTAACTTCTCGGGAATTTTTACGTGAAACGTCAGAAATTCGCCAACCTGACGGATAATTATAGTTGTTCTAATGTAACAGATTTTAATCTCGATGTGAGTTTGGGGACCTTTATGACGGGGATAAATCGCTGCGGAGCAATCCTTTGGTCCTGTTTCTCTGGTTCCATCGTGGAAAACAGCAGGGAGTGAACCAGCTCGGGCGCGATATAGTTTCTGAAGGACGCAGCCATTTCCTTTTGGCTTTATCATCACTGTGATCTGAAACAGAAAATATTAGTACATGGATGCTTTAAAACGCGAACAGCAAAACTCGATCAATCATATTCGACAGGCTCTTGTGTTCAATTAGATGATGGATTACTTAATTCTAGAGACAAATTTCATGATGATACGTGATTAGTTTCATCACAAAAGAGCTCAAATCAGGCGAAGGAGTTGAATCGATGTAAAGCAGATTACAACAGTGTACATTTTGATGAATGGGGTGAATGAATGACTTGAGCGGCTGCGGGTAGGAGCAATAGAGAATACATATAATTTTCCAAATGGACGCCATGTCGTGATTTTGGCGACCTGTCAGGGTCCGCGTTGGACTGTAATAAGCCCGAAACTCCAGGACGTGTATGCATAATTCAGAAGACAAGTTGTTTGAACACGTTCCTTGAGAGAATGCATGTGTGGAAGTTCAAAATAATTTAATACTTCTTACCATGCTGGTGGCGGTGGCACTCGATCCTTTAACGACTGGTACGTTAGTAACTTGCACCAAAAAATAATCATTGTCAATAAGTGGCCAAGCGCCTTGAACGACACAAGTTTGCCTTTCGTCCTTAAATGTTTTTAAATGGGGGTCCCCGAAAAGAGCACACAGACGAAACCGCTGTGGATTATGTTTGCCCTTCCCGCTTGATAGTTTTTTTTGCTTGTGTTTAAAGTGAACACAGGTTGGCGCAACCGGTCGTCTCGTAGCCGATTCCACTGTATCCGGATCCACAATCACAGCTGTTTGGTTTATGGGAAGCGAGACATTCCCACAACTTCGGTCTGTCATAAGTCTTGGTATTACAGTAGAAATAGTATGATAATGCAGGTTTGAGTTACAAGTAATTTCTGTCTTTTTAACGTCCTCTACGCAATGTAAATAAATGCCCAACGCGGTGCACATCACTTCATTAGATATAGGTTCTTGTGCCGCATCAACAGTCCTCTTGTACGGATTCGTGCATCGATCGTTCAGTGTTTGTATGCAAACGTCTTGTCCCGCTATGGCTACCAGCACTGACGGCATAAATAAGATAAAGGAGCAACGTTAGAATATTTGCGTTTACGAACATCAAAACACTTTCGAGATTCTACCCTGGGCGCTCAAACGGGCGAGCGATCAAGTGCTCTAAAAATTTACTACTTACCTTGCGGAAATAAACAAGTCGATAGAAGCGCTTGGTAGAATACAATCAGTCCTGTTTTGATTCGGCGAAAACTCATATCCCTTTGAGGTCGCCGTCTGAGTCGACGCTCATATTCACTGCTTGCAGAACATGGACTGTACTGTGAAACTAAACCTCCGCGTTGAGTCTCAAATGGCTCGCTCTGCGATCTGGCCAATTTGTTTGATGGGAAGTGACTCAATTCACTTATCAATCAGAAAGTTGACAGCGCTTACACAAAGGTAGTGATTAAACAAAGCCGCTGGTATGTCTAAGGCTGCCCTCGGTGACCTCAGTAGCGCCGATCGAGAGAGCTTTGCCTGGAGCATCGATAGAATAAATGTTTTCGTGAAATTGATGATTCGAGCGTCCGTTCTCAGCAATGACGCGCTAAAATAAAAAGGCTTGGGATAATGGGTAAGCTCTTATAGGGGGTTTTCGCTTTCGCCCGTACCCCCTGGTGAGGTTTCCCGTCACACTGCTACCACCAAAACAGCTGTCATTCTAATTAACTACCTTCCTCTTTCTTTCGTGTTTCATTGGTTCTCGCTGTTTTGCATTATCGCCCGCGGCTATTCGAAGTGTAGCTTCTTAAGAAGCCAATCGTATGCTAGTATCCAGCACGGAACTCGTACATAATTGAGAGAATTGTCATTCATAATTTTGTATTTTTCTTTTCTCGCTCGTTGATTGGCGTACGGTGGGTGAAAATTACAAAGAAGGTCGAGGTGTTGACACAACCACAGTAGACTCCGACTGATCGTTCTTACCTCAAACAACAAAAGAACTGTAGAGCTTGTTGCTTCATAATGACGCGAAGAAATTTTTGCGCAAAAATGAAGCTAATACTGTAGGAATAAGTCAGCAGGGAGTGTCCAGTTTAAGCCGTCTAAATCCCTTCGCGCTGGCGAACGCGTTCGCTCTACTGAGCTCTTAATTACAGCCCTTTGTTGACTTTGCGTAATTAGACTTTTGTAGTTCAACACTTCGCAAAATTAGAAATGTCACATTTCGGAGGGCTCTGGTCAAAGATAACAAAAAGGCTTATCTGAGTGATAAAGAATTGGACGATATTTTTACAAAGCGGGTTTAAATTAATCTATCTTCCGATGACCTAGCCCTGTTTTCCGCATCTCAAACACGGTGATTGCTTCCACTGTGCTTCTAACTCTTTGCATAACTCTATTGAAGAGTCCGAGGTTCGGAGTTCGTGCTGTGAAAATACCAAGTTCTCATCCGATTCAACTGACGTACCGCCTTAAACTAAACAATATTCCTGTTTCTTCACGTTGCGAGGGAACAAAAATCGTTTTCCGGTGGTATCATTTCAGGGTTATGGAGCGCGCTCTATGCATCATTCTCCTGGCAAGAGGCTCAGCAGGAGAAATAGAATGACAATGGTAAGGAATCTGTGTGCACACATCGAGAATTATCCAACGAGAGAACAACAATTTTTAGTGCTGTGGTGATGAATAAGTTTGAGTCGCAAGAATGTCGAATAAAAATGGGTTTTGAACAGAAGCAAGTTAATTTCCTGTGGTTCCTGCAAATTCGAATGTTACGAGACTTTCAGAGTGTCCAACTGCTTTTCAAATATGTGTCGATTAAATTTTAACAAGGCCTAGCTAATCGAGATAAAATTTCCTAAGACGTGTCTTCCACCGAAAGACTTTATTTAGAGGCCACTTTTTGTTTGTTACCGGCTACGCCCACACATTTTCACTATTTAAAGAAAAATCAACAATCCAATCACCAATCAAATTCTTTAAATGTATCGTAAAGTTTGTCTCTTAAGATGATCTCTGTTATCTTACAATTTACAAAGGAGACTTAACACAACTTTCTGTGATTTGTTTTAAGCAGGATTTAGTTCCTCAACTGAAGATCGTTTCGAATTCCCGCTGTTGAAACAGAAAGGAATTATGCGGTGCGATTTAAGCTCTGTTGTCGGACTAAGACTGTAATAACATATGCCAAGAACTGCTGTTTGTTTGGAATTCAAGATCGAAAATTAAAGTCTGTGGGAGACTCAAGTTTATGCAGATAAGGTGGCACTCTCTCTGTGGGTAATTTTTTCCAAAAAAATGAACACATTTCAAAGCTTCCAACTGAGTTTGAGCTGATTATAGACAAATTAGTTTTCATGAGGGATGCAGAATAATTCATTCTATGCGTATTGCCTGTTTATAGTCGTTCGAGAAATCTAGTGGGTCTTTGGGAAAAAACTGGTTTCGAGAAGAACGGATGATTTCCAAGAAACCACAAGACACTGCTGAGTAGGAAAACGATCGGAATTCCAATAAATATCCTTCTATATACGCAAACAACGAAAGGCATTTAGAAGTATCTTTAAGATTCTATTGTTGAAAAATGCTGTCAGAGTCAGGTAATCTGTTGGCTATAAGCCGGCAAACCGAACTTTCGTATCCCATCAGAATTTGAAAAAAGCAGAAGAGTAACTAATATAACAAGTTTGTTGCGAATATAAAACAAACATTTTAGTTGCCATGCGAGTACAATCCAAGCGGAACATTTTTTAGTACGTTTCACGCCAAGTTTGTAACAATCGACAGCAAAATCCTTTGAATTCGCGCATTTTTCGCTCGGAATGGTTTTCTCACAATTTTTAAAATTCTAAATATCTTCCTGGTTTTCTACATTTTGTAAAAATTAGTTAGATTAACCTCTTCAAGTCCACAGGGGTTCTAGCACAACCAATAGCTAGTACGTGCAATTGCCTATACATCTCAATCCTTTCTAAACCTTTGTTGGCATCAACTGTACCGTGGAAATATCAAATAAATTGGAAACGAAGCAGAAAAATATATCTTCACTTCTTCTAGCCGAATGATCTTGGTTGAAACAATTCACAATTAAGCTAAATTTGGGGAGCGGGGCAAATTTAAGGGCTGGTTACTCCACGCCAAACGAAGTAAGAAGCCTATTAAATAATAAATAAAGCGTTGAAGGTCCTTGGTTATTCCTTCAGATTTAGTAGACTAAAAGTGGTTTGATAAGTTAGCCAATATATTTTTTCGCTTGCAGTCTAAGTTTTACAGATAAAGGTTTGTCTTCAAGTGTATTTATGGTGTTCTCGAAAACTGGCAAGACATTTATATTCCAAACTAAGGTTTGCTTGCACTGGTAGTCTATACAACTGTAAGAAGCTCGTAATGCAAAACATATTTGGACTCATTGAAGAGAAACCCCGTCTTTCTAGCCTCGTTGAACTGAACCGAGAGTCGTGTCAGTGGAACATTTCGCAGTGAAATATAAATATGTCTTGTCACCTCACAGGTTGGAGTAAAATTAACAACACGATTATTATTAGCGAAGGTATTGCTCTTTCAAGTTTTACTGGATGCCTGTTTTATTGGCTCTTCAAGGGCAGCTTTGACGCACAAAACCCCTTTTTAAAACTTTTCAAGCTGTTTAAAACCGAGACTAATTGAAATATCAACAAGCATTTCATGACAATTCATGTCCTTTAAGATTGGACTCACTGAGAACTCAACCATTCCATGTAAAACCACGTTATCATTTTTGCAGCAAATTTAAAAGTGACAATTTTTTTGAAAATTATTTGAACGTGTTTGAGGCGGCTGGTGGCGTATTATTTTGACAATTGGGCTAAAAATTCTGGTTTAAATAAATTACACATTTCGTGAATATTTTTATTCTTTATATGATATGATCTGGGGTCGTTGACGTATGAGTAGAAAAGGAAGTTGAGTCAAAGTTTGTAAGAGTCTCAAAAGCTTCAGATTATAGATTACAGGAACGATCGAATATATGGTGCAAAAATAACTATCACACGAACTAAACCAACATTGAAAGCTTTAAGTACCCTTAAAAGATGCAAGAAGTGACGATTTTTGCCTTTTTTGGCCCATTACCTTTATTTTGTGCGTCACCATATGTATATTCGAACGAAAACTTGAGGGACAACTTCAAGTCTTTCAAGTTTTTGCCGGATTCGAATACAACTAAGCGTAACGTGGCCTATAAGTTTTTTTTCCGCGCTGGGTACGCCTTGTTACAAAAACTTCCTTATTTCTGATTTATCTCCAACTAAACTTGGTATTGTTGATTAACGTGTTTTTTAAATTGTGCAAAAATAGGCATCTAATAGTCTTCTCAAGATTCCGTGGTGATTGGCAAAGCTGAGAGAACATGCACAAGCGAGGCAAATTAACTTGACCTTAAAATGCCGAGGCAGTTATTGTCTTGAAAAATCCAAAACAAACCAACAAAAAATGTTTATTTACAAGAAAAACAACGAATTCGTGACTCCATTCTCGCGACAGCACTTTCGGCAAGTACATCCTCAACTTGGCTTGATATGTAAAGTAAATGAATCATGATCTTTGGAATCTTTCCGATATAGAAATAGCAATGCTTTGCTCATACAATATTCATAGCAGTAAGAGTCGTTTCTTGGTGGGCCCAAAGAACCTTCACTATTTCGGGATAATTTAGAGGCGTTTCCAATTATTGTGCATTGCTCTGTAGGGGAGCATTGAAGAAACACGTATGTGGTATGTATGAATAAACCGGACGCGCAAAACGGCAGTGCAAGATCGACAATGTTTTGAAAGTGCCTCTTCTAAAGTCGCAGCTCTTAATATTGCTGTTTTTGCACGCTCTGTCGTTTTTTTTTTGTCACTCGGTGCCTTTCTGTATGTCGGCATCAACTTTATGAGAAATAAAAACAGGTGACATTTTGGCGCGTTTGATGAGGACTTTGTTTTTGGTCGATCAAGAGGTGGAGTTCATCCTGAACCGGTGTTATGTTGCTTTTCCGTGGGATGATGTTGATTCAAAGGAGTTGTTTTCTCTGCTCCTGGTTTTCCGTTCATTAAAGGGCCAGAAAGAGGTCGAACTTGATTTTTTAAAAATATACATCGGTTTTAAGGAGAAACCCTCCTCAAATATGAATGATTGAGGAACTTAACACTCCGAAAAATTGGCACAATATTGCAGCTTACGGTAAAGAAAATGATATAGAAATCTCAGAAGTATTTTATGGTTGAATCACTTAACATCAGACGTCAAAGCGCTACGACAAAAAAACAGCAAAATATTGTAGCTAGCGGGAAAGGAAAACGATGAAAATTAAGATTCGAAAAATTGAAGATATATTGATGAAGGGTTTGTCAAGAAACGCCTTCAAGTAAACATATAAATATTTCTAGAGGCTATTTTTTTTTGGAACCACCAGTTGAAAAATTCAAATTTTGGGCTTCAAGAATGAGGCTCTTTTGGGTTCCCTCTTGCGGGAAATAATGTAATCGTAATATCATTGAAAGCTTCTGTGACCATTTATTGGCATTTAGTTGGCTTCGTCGTTAAATCGTGGCCTAACTTTTCTAAATTACTTTCAGAGGTTATATGGAAAAACATGGGGTCAACGCAACTTGATGAGATGAAAAGAGGCCGAAATGTTTTTTCTCTGAATTATGCACCGTATATTTGTCGAAATTTGCGGTCCTCGACAAATATAAGAAAAGCTTGTCATTTATAAGATGAATGTGAGAACCCCAATTTAACCTGTTCTACACTTGAGCAGGTGCCAGATGACTTCATGGCTGCGTTGGTATACCGGTGTGAAATCATAGGTTGGAGTCCTGTTGAAACGTTCTGAAGTAATCGCTGAAGTTCGACTTTATTCAGACACCAATATAATTTAACGGCTCGTTGGGTTTACAGAAGATCAAGTGCTCAAGCAGTCACTCTAAACGCAAGAAGGATCGGAGAAATATGGAGAAAAAAAAGGTGTAATATTCCAACACAAAACTTGAAAGAGCGGGATCAGTAATTGTTATTATACCTTTTTTGAAAACATAAAACGGAGGGGGTACGGGTTTTTTTGTAAATTTGCTCCTTAAACACGAGGAATTCCCGTGTCAAAATTGACTTGAATTGGATTCGTTCATGGACAAAAAGGCAAAAGCTCAGGGTTTTTGAAAGGGACTCGTAAGTGAAACACGAGGAATTCCCATGTCAAAATGAGCCATTTTCCGAAGCCAGGTGTGCCGGCAAGAACAGGAGAACAGAGTTGAGATTCAAGCGAACAATTTGTATTTTTCTGTGTGTGGGGAACGTAATTAACTGGATCCTTATCAATATTTATCTCACGTGGATTTGTAAGAAAGCAAAATAATCCTTTTTTCATCTAAAATTCCCTGCCCATTAAATGTTTCTTATCGCGATTATTTTCAGAATGTACATTATGCTCTCGCGTGTCTTTCTCCTGGTGACCCAGATCGTGAGCCTGCTTGGAAATGACAATTTTACAATTTCAAAATTGATTTCTAAATTGGTTTTTCTTCTGTCTAAATGAGTATCCGAAACGAGTCCAGGAGCGTGATCTACACCACCTGGCGATATAATTAACGAGTTCTTCTTTTTCTGAGGCAAGCAATTTCACACATTGTAAAAGGGGTGTTAGCAGGGGGGGATGGTTGTAGCAAATTTTTTTTCCAGAATCACGAACAAAGAGAACACCAACAAATGCTAAGAAGCGCCGTTATATCTCTACTTCTTTTTTCTTTTCTTTCTAGCTAGAGAATACTAGAAACTTTTGCTGATACTCAGAAAGGACCATTATGAACAGAACAATGTTTGCTTAACAAATGGCTTGAATCAGGGGGTAGTTTTTTATTGTTGTGCTAATGGATCTCGAAACATTGTGCTCTCCCCCATTGAACAGCTGCTTCTGTTTTAAAATTTGGTTTTATCAACGGAGTTGATAATGTAAATTGGCCACCGTACAGAGATTCTAAAAGCTGACGTTTCGAATCTCTGTACGGTGGCCAATTTACATTATCAACTCCCTTGATAAAACCAAATTTTTGTATACTACTTCCCCACCGACGCAGCACCACAGTTTCTTTAGAAACTACCCCTTCATTCATCAGTTTTAAAATGCTTGTCTTTTTCGTTTCCTCTCCTAATAGAGCAGGAGAAACTTGGTGTAACATTCATGCAACGGTTTCACGCCCACTAAATGTGACAGTATAAACAACCAGGCAAATATGGACGCCAATAGCCTTTAAAAAATTATCCAGAGCAAAACCAATTTTGTCAGATTGCCTGTAAAAAAATCAATTTTTTCAGCGAAAAGATCGATGACAACCCATTAAAACTTAAACACATCCACGCCATACGTGAAACGTAATTGAAGCTGTGTTGACCTCTTTGTAGAGTTGAATACATTAAGCCCACGCAAACACGACGAAGTTTGTAGGAGAATAAATTGAAGATTCTTCCGGCCTCAATCGATATCTTTGAAAACTGAAAGTATATTTGTTTCCACTTTGCACAAAAATACCATTCAAGTGATAAAGAAACCCGCGTTTATACAGGGTAACAAACATTACAAATGATTATTCCCATCTAGGGCGAGGGTACAGAGGGTACGCACCCCTCCCTAATAAAACTGGTATTCTGCAAAATAAAAAGTAACCAGTCAGCTACGCCGTTCCTTAGGGCCGATTTACACGATACGATTTTGTCGCATGCGACAAGCTCACGACAGGCCTACGACATGACTTTACGATTGTCGCAGCGTTTTAAAACATGTTTTAAAATGCTACGACATTTTTTCTGACGTACACAACAATCGTAAATCATGTCGTAAGCCGTTGTCGCATGCGACAAAGTCGTACCGTGTAAATCGGCCCTTAGAGGTGCACCCCCTCCTAAGAAAATCGTTTTCGGAAGAAACGGTAGATATTGAGCATATTTACCTCTGTCAAGGTCAATATCATGCCCAGCACTTGAGTTTTGCAAATATCAAGTCATTAACACGAGAATAGTGCATATTTATCGTGCCAGCTGTCTGCAAAGACAGTTCTAGGTGTTAGTCAAAGGCGGGGAAATACTCAGCTTTGATTTCGTATTTTTGGAGGCGTGTTTGTTTAGTTGAAACCAATAAGGACCCGATCACTTCATAACGCAGTCGCGGTTTGTACTTACCAAGAACCGTATAGGTATCAGTAGCCTCTACAGAAAAGCATAATTTAAAAATCCCAAACGTTAAGCTGTGGCTAATATTGTTCCAGAAAAAAAAAACAGTAGAAACCTAATAGCGTATGAGATGACACAAAGATGAATTTATTGCACTCCTCGTCATATACAGTTTATTAATTATAAAACTGAAGTAATCGGAAGAGGGTAAGCTACAATACAAGATGTGAAAACGAAATCGCCACTAAAATTGAGATCTTATGCAAGACTCATTTAAAAACTCAACCATATCACTCTAAATATTGCGCCACCTTTAATTAATAGTCATTAGTGCAAATGGCGGTTCGAACAACGTTGTCGGATGTAATTACTGTTTAGCAAGAATTATCACTAAGAGCGAACAATTAATTAGTGCTCCCACTTAAGAGATCGTTTGCTCAGATGCTTTTTTTTTTTCATTTTACGCAAAGGATAACAGGGGACATCACGCAAGACGAGAAGGCACTATACTTAGTGTAAAAGCTGATCTAAATATAAACAATCTGGGAAAACGGTAACTCCTCGGACAGGATGAGATCCAAACTTTATCGAACTTATTAAGAATTCGCGCTAATAAAACAAAGAAAAAACCTATGAATGAACAAAAAAATATATCTGTTTTAAAACTTGCATGGCTAAAAATTACAAACAAACAATTTTCAATGTAAGAACTGTTAACTGCTTGAGAACCCCTAGAGCAAAAAATTGAAAAGGCCATCCTTGAATTGACAACGTTTTATAAACTTATAACACAAAAAAAAAAAAGAAAAGAAAAGTGTCTCGAGATTTTTTATTACAAAAACTCTCTTGGGCCTTACGTTTCAAATTTTTTTTTTTCACACACACAAATCCCTTCGTCATCGTAAAAACGTTTCGTTTTCCTTTTATTGAAATAATTACAAATAAATAGCCGGGATGACTTGCATGTTTCGCACCCAAAATTTTACTTAAGACCAAAATTGGTACTTGAAAACTAAATATTTATAAGATATGGATTCAACTTGCGTTGCTCATTCCCAGTCTCTGCCTATGACTCGTGCGCCACGCCCAAGATGGTGTCAGAGAGACTTCTTCAGCTTGGGAACGATGAAACTTCTCAAGAAGGCCGAAAGTGGCGGGGGTATACCGGTGCCATTGCGGCTTTTGGAGAGCTTGGTGTTCTCAAAAGATGAAGTGTGCTTCAAAGGAATTAAAAGATACTAGCATTAACATGGTGACAGACAACAAAAGTCAAGGTTAACCGATTGCAATCAGAGGCCGGTTGCTGGAAGCCTGGTTAGCGTTAAACCGTTAGTCAAAGGACCCTGGTCACCCACATTACATTGCGCGCCCACAACACTTCTGTCGCCATTTTCGGTGTAAACCGAAAATTGCGAATTCTGTGACTGTCAAAGTAATCTCTTTCCATTGGACATAAAAATTAGCTATGTTTATTAGAATTTCATTTTCTATCATTATTTATGTATGACTTGCTCTTCGCAACATGTTATCGAGTGGAAACGGAGATCGTTGTTGAACAACATCTTCTCTTAGCAGCGAGGAATAGCGCAATTATTCAATTGTGATTCATCGAAGAACAGAGGGCGTTTAAAGGGAAACTGTCACGAGAAGCGCATGCACTAGCGTCTTATGAAAACTTGAAAAGTGTTAGGTTAACTTTTTTCAAGTTGAATCGACAAATTCAAAATGGTGTCCACTGGGGAGGGCCATGGAGGACAAAGGAGAAACTCCGGTGAATATACGTGACTCACGCGTGAATCCATGATGGCGGCTAGAATTTTCCGTGGGCTCGAGAGCAAACAAACTCGAGCATGCGCAGCTCTTGACAGTGCCCCTTTAACGGCTAGAATGATCAGAATCAGTGTATTATCATTTCTGGAAAGTGGAGAAATAATATCTTGGACTACATTGCAAGGAATCACGAACAGCGAATTCACTCGTCGGATCGATGATTCTGGTTCAAATAATGTTATGCGTGTCTTCCGCTCGAGCTGACAGCACTGAACACAGGGCGAGGCAAACATTTGAATACTGATCGCTATTACAATCTGTAAAAGCTTTATCTTCATTTTCTCACCGACAATAAAACTGATAAACAAACTGTAGAGGTCAGCTTGTGTTTACTTAACAGGAAGAAGAAATTTTTGTCGGATAATTCAACACCCGTTTGAGGATTTGGTAAACTTTAAAACGAAGAAATTCTAGGAACGTAGAATAAGAGATTTCATCTGATGCTACAAGCGTGTATTGCGATTTGCGTGAGGGACAAATGAAACCATCTTTAGTTAATTACATTTACTGAGACTCAATACTGCTTATCATTATTTACAAAGTACCGCGCAAGCAACGAATTAAACTAAATTAAACTGTCTTGCCTTGTTTTTATTGCCAACGTTTTGGTTATCAAATAAATATAGGTGAGCCGATGAAAAGATCTCGCATTTTCTCACGATTTCTTTTGGTTTGGTCAAGTCCCAAGAGTAATGCAACACCAAAACTCCCGTATGTCAACAAAAAAATGCCGGGTGTGGCTGACTAGGGTCCTTCAAGAGGTATCAAAACCTATAGGTTTCCATGGTATTTAACGCTGGTTAGCACTAATCATGCTTCCAGCAACTCGGGCCAGGGGCCCGTTTCTCGAAAGTCCCGAAACTTTACGGGTCATTTTCGGGTGTCAGAATTCCCTTTCTATCTCAAGAACGGAGAGGATTTAGGTCGGCAAACTTCACAGGCAGTTTGCTTTTTGGTACCTTGAAAACATGTTAAAAGATCGGCTTTCCTGAACAAGCGGTTAGTAGGTTCACAAATGGCTTTTCGGGCCCGAAAACTTTTCAGGACTTTCGAGAAACGGGCCCCAGGTTGGCAAGCAGACATAGTTTGGTGATACAGTCTGGTTTGAAGAAATTTGAATGCAACTTAAAAAGTTACAACTCAATGGTCCACGTTTCAACGTTTATATGCTGTTTAATAAACGAACAGGAGTATTTTATCGGGTTTTAAACCACGAGGTGGAGCCGAGTGGTTTTAGACCCGATGCAACACGAGCTGCGAGTTTATTGAACGGCTTCAAAAAGCGTGTACCTCTGGGAGTCCCCACAAAGGTTCAAATTGTGAGCGGAGAGCATACAAGAAAAACAAGGTATGCCTTATTAGTATGCTTTATATAAAGAATTCTGATGAGGAGTGTTTTATCAGTTTTTAAGGCTCATGCTAGTGATGTTTTATCGGTGACCTGATTGGCTGTTTCGCTCGATTAATGCATTTTGAAAGCAAATTGGGGAGCATTGCCTGATATCAAGCCGAAAAGGACTAGGTACGAGTCCGTAAATTATGGGATTAGCAACACTTGACCCACATGGTCAGAAATTGCACACCAAGCTTTATAAAATCCCCTAGTTTGGTGTATATAGACCCAACCTTTCCTTTTTAACTTGTCTTCACACAACCACATTTACATTGCTAAGTATCTTTTCTCCATTGGAGATGATTAAAAGTCTGGGAGACACCACTGCCCTGGCAGGCGAAATGTTCCCTTCCGATCGCCGTCCGTGTCTCAACAACAAGCATGCTTAAGCTCCCTAGCATGCGACGTTTTCAAGCCAGTGACGGAAACCGGAAGTGAACATTTTGCATGTGGTAGTGTCAAGATAAGTCAAAAAGGAAAACACCTCACTTCTGGTTTCAGCCAGAGGCTCTAAAAGCTCCCTAATCAGTATGGCCACAGTCCCCTAAACAGCATTGCCAGTAAGTCCCGAGAAGCCCCGAATGACGTGGTTAATGAATGTTCTTCACTTCACCTCACCTTAGCCAGTACATTACCGCTAAAAATAATGGGTACAAACAAATGCCGCGCGCGTATAAAAAGGGTGCATACTTGACCTCATGTGTTACAAAAAAAATTTACCCCGTTATTCCTTTTTCTTAGTTGGTCCGTGTTGGTGCCAAAAGTCCACTTTTTTTATGCGGCTCGAGGCCGCACCCAACGCACTGGACACACTTGTTTTTATTTATAAGGGACAATTGCCATGGAGAGTCAACAATAATACACCGAGTCGCTTACACAGGTCGACTTCCCACCGTTTACCCTCCCAACCCATGATATACCACAGAGGACAGACCACAACACCCTGCGGGCCCAGCCAAGATCGGCCTACCAAGATCGTCGAAGAACACAAACAATGTATGTTGTTTCTCGTCACATACCTGATCTTTCGTGCAAGATATGACGATGGAATTTTCTCGGGAGTTAAATAAGGTCTTGCGTTTTTTGGTGTTTTCTAAAATAGGAGAGAGGTCAGCGTTTGTCGTTTCTTTTGTTCTGGACTGCTGGTCGGCTGGGGCAAGCACCTTCCGCATGCTCCGCGCTGGTTTTCTGGAAATAACAACAAGAAATCGTACACTGAACACTGAGCACTGTTTTTGGTATTAATAATTTTGCTTTTCTACAAAATGGCAGCTGCAAAGATTCCCCCCCCCCCCCCGGCAGAGTAGAAGAATCGATCGTGGAGAGGAGGGGTAAAAAATTGAACCGTGGATAATCTTTCCATAATCAAACAGGCCGGATATTAGTTCTTTTTTCACTCAGGACATTAACACTGGCTTAAAAAACTGCGCCATTTTTTCAACCAATGAGAAGCAAACCCAAAACCAGACCCGAATTGCACCCACGTGTTTCCCGCGAAAATTACGAGGATGACTCTTTCGGATCTTGATTGGTTAATTGCGCTCGTTCTGATTGGTGAGAGTAATTACCTTGGTAACGGTTTAATATCACTACGCCATAAACTGTTTCATTTGGAAAAAAAGTTAATAGACGTAAGGGAAAGGTTGGGGAATTCCCCCCCCCCCCAAAAAAAAAGAAAGAAGTTATTTTTGTTTTCAAATGGAAATGATCTCTCTAATTAAGGCCAAGTTGAGCCCTTTTTCACAAAATACATGACACCTCATTGTCACAGTGGTGCTAGTCGCGGAATGTGATTTTAACGCGAGTTCCACATCGTCACCCAACTGCGAAAGGATTCTGTTCCGCCATCTTGGCGTCAACTTAGCAGGCCACTTATAAAAACCGCGAAAAAAAATGTTATGGTGGACCTACCACACAACTGAAATTGATATTTTACACTTTCACGCCTCAAAGCGCTAAAAATAAACATCAAATTGGGGAAAACAAGCCTCTGAAATATGTTTTCTCAAGTAAGCAAATTATTCTGAGCCACTCCAAGGTCAAGCAGGCAGGCATAGCAAAATATATAACAGGATATAGTTTAAAGAATTTACTTTGAATTTCATTTTCATGGTCAAAAACTACTCCTTGTCTTGCACAGAGTGGAAAATGAGGGAACTACAATCGTGGTCAAAAGTTGTGGGGAAGGTTGCACCAATCACTTCACTTCACACCTAATTCCATTATTCTAACTATTGGCTGTAAAAAATACCATGCTCTTGTGCCCCCCCTCCCCCTCCTCCCCCATATTCAATGTTGCAAGAAAAGTCACCATTTTGTTTCGTGGAAAATCCAACATTGATAAGGGGGAGGGGGGGTTATCTCTAAGTGATGATACCTTCCCAACACTTTTTCCATGATTGTACCTTGACCAGTGTGAAACAGTGCACCGTTAAGTGAGCTTTTACGTTCACACTTTCAAATAGAATTTGATCTAAATAAATAAATAAGAATAACCATCACTGAAGGATACTCCTTCTCAGTAGCTTTCACTTTGAGATTAAATCAGCAGACTAGAAAACTTAAACCACTTAAGGATTTACGGTATAGAAAATATCATCTAAGGAAGTAATGCTTAGAGGCTTTAATCATCCAATGGTCACACTTTGGGATTAACTTTGTATACTGGGAACTTTTAAACCACTTGAAGATTCACAGTGCGGCAAATAGAATTATAGGAAAGTAGCACAGTAGCTTTTATTTGACTGGTCACACGTTGGGATATCGTTCGTGGCAGGCGTAAAACTTAACAGCCATCTTGCATGCAAAGCATAAGAAACAGCACCATAGGAAAGTAGTAATACTGTGACTTCTGAGAGAGTTTCATTTGAAAGGCCAAATCCAAACCATATCATTGGCCGAAAAACTCTTGCTCTCCACCAGTCAAAATGCTCCGGGTTGAACTCCCTGAGTCGGCTTCCTTGTTGGATCGTTGAACTCTGCTTCGACAGTTTTCACCATCCTTGACCGAA
>OX421448.1:60926736-60944236 GCA_949126865.1 Montipora capitata
CAGAAGGGGCTCAACCAAAAAAAAAAGAAAAGAAGTGGCTCAACCTGCAGGGGGGGACTCCTATATAAAAAGGACAGGGGGGTGCTTGTTGGAAATTTTAAAAAGAACCCCTAAGAGGTACCAAGAGCCTGTCTTGTGGGGGTGGCATGAAATTTTTTTCACCCCTAAGAGCTACCAAATAATGGTTTTTAATTAGAGAAAATTAAAAAATAGTTAATCGTCAAATGTCCCGCTGTGGATCTTTTGAGGCTGAACACACTAAGAGGAACCAAAACCGCTTTTTTAACCCCTAAAAGGTACGATGAGCACCCCATCCTTTCTATATGGGAGTCCCCCCCCCCCCCCTCGAGCTCAACTTAAGGTTACTGCTAACCTTTTGGGGTGCCTTCCGGGAAATCTATCGTAAGCGCGTTATTTTCGTTAAAACTCCAGCAAACTATATATCACCGAAAAGGTAATAAAATGAAGAATCCGAATATATGAACGTTTTAAGTTTATAATGGCTTTCTTAGCGCGCGCGAGGCTTTAAACTCAAAACCATACATGTTCACTTTGCTGAATTACCCGCCTTCGCATTATCACGCACAGCCAAACAAACTGTACTATTTCAATCTGCACTCTATAGGCTACCAAAGGGTGTCCGGCTTTTAGGATTTTCCTATTGAAGTCCGAGAAAATAAACTTTGAAGTTGACCAATAGAAAATTTTCCGTTTCGCGACATGCAGAGACACGTCAAAGTAAAAATATGTCGGATTTTTGAAAAGCCTGACATACTTTCGTGCACCAATATCCGACGATCATTTTGGCCAAATTTCATAAAAATCCGACCAATCTACATACCCTATAAATTCATTTGAAGAGGACCTAGAGGTCTTCTCGGATACGGACGATAAACCGTAGGCCCCGTCTCACAAACCTTCAATGTTCATAATCCTGTGGGACATAAAAGAACCCACACACTTGTCGCAAAGAGTTGGGCATGTAGTTCCCGGTATTGTGGTCTGTCTTCTGTGCTATATCATGGTTGGGAGGGTAAAAGGGCACACTTAAACAGGCTAACTCGTTACATTTTATCATTCCATTTTAAAGAGAGTTCCTTGCTTCCTTGCTTGAGTTTACTTGCTTACGATTTAATATGAATATCAAACAAACAGAAGAGGTTTTCTTTCTACCTGTAGGGTATTTTGAGCACTTTGTAACTGGATGCTTGTTTTCTTAATTTCCCTTGATAAAGATGTCACCTGTTCCTACATAAACGGAGAGGAAGCAGAAAAATCGGGGTTAAACCTGTCAAAACTCAGCTGTTCGTTTCGTTTCCCCTTTGACATGAAATATCTGGAGTTATTTATCTTGGAATCGCACCGCGCAAAAAAAAAAATCAACAAAAACTCACCTGAAGTTGTAATTCTTGCTTTTTCAGTCTGTTGTTGACACGAGTATTCTTCTGCAACAGTTCATCTTTACACAACAGCTCCAGTTCTATCATGGATCTTTTACACAAAAGCGTGTCCTGGAGAACTCGCAACTTAGATTTCTCATATTCAGCTTCCAATATTTTCAATTCCGCAGAAAACCAAGGAGCGTCTTCAACTACTGAATTGTCCGCCATCTTGAAGTTCACTTTTCGATTTAAATTTTTTATTGTGAGCGCTGATTGGATAAAGTGTCCCTTAACACTGGATATTGATTGGCTGCCAAAATATAGTACACAGCTGGTAACAAACACCGCAGGCTTATTGGAAAAATAAAAGAAAATGGTGGCTGTCAAGGAAAGTTGTTCTTTTTCCATCTTTTTTCTCGTTTTTGAGATGCTTGTTCTTTTATCTTATGTGGATTCCCTTGACAATGGATTAGCCGTAACGCCGCCGAGTAAGTCATGCAATCTTTTTTTCGTCTGATTTTGGGGAAAAATGGCGAATAAACTTAATTTTCCAGAACACGGAAACAGATGGTATCAAGCCCTTTTAACAACTCCAAATGTAAAGTCACATATCAATATGTTTCAGGCTTCTGCATGAACCAAGTGCAGTATTTTGGGAAAGATTTCAGAATACCAGACCACTTTACTATTGTTTTCTTGTAGCAACATCTTGTGAAGAACAAGGTACCGGTATAGTTGTTTTTATGCATATGCTCTCATGCAAATCAAACTTTAATGGTCGGTATTCTAGAGTTTAGGCGTATTTTGAACCATTTATACTGCGCTAGCTTGGCATGCTCCACATCAGGACGTTGAAAATACGCATGAAATTAATCCTTAATTGATGGTGATGACGACAATTACTATGACGATGATGATAACCAATAGAATGAGCAAGACGTTATAAAGTCAGCTTGTTCATGAAATGATTGGTTTTGCAGTGGGATGGATGGCCTGGGAGAGATTTCGCTGTAACATTGACTGCAAAAATGACCCTGAAAATTGCATTAGGTAGGTGTTGTAAAACTAAAAATTCCCATAAATAAATTGAACAACAATTTCATGTTTCAAATTAGTTTCAGGAAAGGTACTCTTGACATTCCCTCTGAAATTCTCAGGTTTTAATGTTTTTTTGACAACCAAGGAAACACTTATTATTGTAATGAAATCTAAAAAGAGGCAAATTTTGTGCATTTGAATGTTAAAAAGAGGCCCTGACAGGGTAAATTCCAACAAGCGACATGGCCCAAAAAGTAGCGACAGCACATAAAATGAAATTCCGACAAAAGACCTCCTTTCCCAGCAAAATTCCGACAGTGATGTCAAGGCCGAGAATGACCAGATTAAACCCCGACACACGAGTGATTTTAAAATTCAGACAAGCGACACGGGACCCCCCCCCCCTTCCTGTTAGGGCCTCTAAAAAGAATTTTGGATAGGAATTTAAATCTCCTATACATGATCTGTCGATTCTTTCCCCTTTTTTCTGCTCCTGTTATTCAGTGAGAAGCTGATTGTACAAATGGCGGACCGTATTGCTGAAGATGGGTATAAGAAGGCCGGCTATCAATATGTTTGTATAGATGTAAGTACAAGCTTTGTTTGAAGGTTGTCAGCCTGAGGTCATTACTATAACCAACATTGAAATGACCTTGGGCCTATTTATTGATACAGTGTTTTTTATACCCAAGACAAGCTTCTAAAAGGGGCAGCTCTGTCATCTTTTCAAAATTTTTTGATGTGTCTATGTTACTCTTACCAGTGTAGTCATATGTTGCTGTCATTATTTTTTTGAGTGTTTACGAAATGATTACTACTGCAATTGCTTTAAATTATGTGTTCCCTAATATTAACCATGATGTAAAGATATAATGACAGTCCCCTAATGGAAAAGATCATGCTGTAGACATATTTTCGAAGGCATTTTCTGTTGATTTTGTTTACCTTCAGCCCTGCAATAACTTTTTAAATAATCACAAAACAAAATATTTCGGGTTGATGCATAGAACTTTTCTTTATGGTTTTGTGTCTGATAGTGAAAACAAATTTGCAGTTTATTGTTTTTTTGTTGTTTGCAGTTTGCCATTATTATTGTTTGTGTACTGTAAGGTCCAGTGGTTTCATTAGGTACTGCCAGACACACCTATAAAAAGTGATACAGTTGGTTGTTGTCTATATTTTTTTCTTTGTTTTTTGTTTGTGGATCGTTTTTGTCAGGTCCACTAACCCATTCACTGGTCAGGCACTGGCCAGGATATCTCACTCCTCGGACTCAGTCTATAGATGATAAACCTGGATTCGAGAACTGTTGACACTTCTTTAATTTATCACTTAGGACTGCTGGTCATCTCTCAATCGCACTTTAGTGAGTGATCTTCAGCCAGATCCTGAAAGGTTTCCAAATGGAATTAAAGACATTGCTGATTATGTAAGTTCCCTCCTACCTATAAATAAGCTGCACTCGCTTCCCACCAATGTGGCCTGGGTTCCATAGGTCATTTTCGAAATATCAAATATTCAGTTTGATAGTGAGGCAGTGAGGACAATTTAACAGTAGAAACTTGTTGGAATGAATGTAAAAAATATTTAATTCGTATCATCCACTTTACTTTGTCTTTGTCCTCAAAACCTCTCTTTCAAGCTGAATTTGGATATATCGAGAAAGGCCTGTTCCCAGACTCAGCATCATATGTGGGTTGAGTTTGTTGGTTCTGTACTCAGCTCCGAGAGGTTTTTCTGTGGGTACTGCAGTTTTCCTCTCTCCTCAAAAACCAACATTTGATTTAATTTGCATTTTTATTAATTTGTTGATTTCAGTTTACAATGTCCCCAATTAGTGCTCCAGCGCTAGAAGACTAGACACTTGCATGTAAATAAAGTTCCTTAAAGGGCTTTATTATTATTATTATTATTTTTTATTTATTTATTTATTTATTTATTTATTTTTTCCAAATGGTCTTGATAGCACAAGTGTTACAACTATTATTTTTTTAAAAACAACAAATCTATTAGATTTCAAATTTTAGTTTGGCTAAGGCAAACATAACATAGTTTCTCATTATAATTTATTGATCAGATTCATTCTAAAGGCCTCAAGTTTGGTTTATATGCAGGTAATTAAAGTACTAGTCTAATATGCGATGCAAAACTGAAAATGGTATTTTGAATGAGGGCTGTGAAGTCCTGGGTTCTTTTCAGAACTCAGTATTTTGTACTGATTATGGAATAGCTCCTTGAGCCCAAAGGACAAAATTAATATTTTCTATCATCATGGCATCCAAGCAAGGTTACACATGCAGATGTTAATATTAATTATTATTGATTCCCAAAACTGATGATCACCTATTACAAGCTTATTTCAGCTCTAATTTGCAACCACCCCCCCCCCCCCTCCCCCCTGCTCTTTGAGAATCTTAAATGGAAGACTCTGTCACAGAACATACTGGTAACACACCTTCAGAAATCCCATTGGTATTGGTTTACAGTACTGGGCATAAGTATGTTGACAGTCTCTTTCGAGTCTTGATTCTCAACTCCATCATCAATAAGGAGAGGGTCTGAGTAATAAGAACCTCCATGGAAGATATGTGAGTACAGTGCACATTCATTATATCTCTAGATAGCTTGCACACTATATTTGATTTCATGACTTGATTCAAAGATCAAAAAGTGTAATAAATATCTTTTTCTTGGACTACCATGTAAGTTAAGGATCCATAATTTTTCCTCTTCAATTTATGGCCAATATTGATTTTAGACCCTAATTTTAGTAATAACAGAAAATAAATAATTATGTACACAACTCACATTTAGCAAAGGCTAATCAAGGTGAGCTGTGGAAAAAAAAGTAAATTGGGCAGTTAAATTAACAGTACATTATTAACAAGATGACGAGATAAGCTAAAAACTAAAAGTAGAAGATGTGGGCCGTGTAGGTTAAAGGAGCAGTGTCATGCTATTTTAGTCTTCAAAACACTTAAAGACGTCCTTGCATCAATGAAAACCAAAATAATAATAATGCTCTAGTTTTGTTGCCAATCACCATTGGAGTGCAGTGAAGCCAAGGATGGAAATGGATTGAAACTTGAAAAAACTGGTTAGTTTTTTCAAGTTTGGAGACATGGTCTTCAGAAAGACCCCCAAAATTAAATATGAATAGCTCTTTGTGCCATAAACATATTTCATATCTTGTCAGTGGGTTGTCAGAAATGTTGTATGTGTGAGCTAACGTACTAATTTAGATTTTTACCCATTTTTGGCCTAAAACAGCGAATTAAGCGTGATAGTGCCCCTTTAAAGTAATTGGTCCAAGAAAACAAGGTCAGTAAGAAGTGTGTATTTTTTATTTAAAAACTGTGCTACAGAATGATGACTTCTTCTCATAAATTTGTTCAGATTATGGCAAACTCACATGTGAGCATTATCCAGGAAGCATTGATTACATCCAACAGGACATGCAGGTATTTAAGCCATTGACCCCTGGGAGGGGTCTATCTAACACCAGACATTTACTCGTCAACTGAGGAAGTCCTACGGCATTTGAGTTGTCAGTAGGTTAAAATTTGAAAATAATGACTCTATGTTATCATCATCATTATGATTGTTATTATTATTATTATTATTATTATTATTATTATTATTATTATTATTATTATTATCATTTCTTAATCTTATTGTATTTTATCCATTACCTGTAGGCTTAATTCAACCAATGTAATTACAGTGGTCACAAATATTAAATGAAAGAAAGATTTTTATAACTTTATTCTCTGTCATTTCTTTTTGGGAATAAAATAATATTATTATGGGTTAGCTATGCGCCGGCTGCCGGCGAAAATCGAAAATGTGTGACGTAAACCTTGTTCCCATTGTACATTCATACATTCAAGAAAACGATCAAATCTGTACAAATCTTTTAACTGAAGGACCTCTAAAAAGATTCATAATGGTATTCAAGCTATGAACTAAACAAAAACTCCAATTCACTTTTTGGAGGCAGAGTCAATCTTTCTGGCGTTATTCTGAAAATTGATTGATGGAAGCCAAAATGCAGTTCAGCACTTAGCGCTTAAAGGTGAGATTCCATAGAATTATGAAAACTGCACTTAACTCTCTTTCGTAGCTGTTTGCCGACTGGGGGGTAGATTACTTAAAGATGGATGGCTGTTTTGCGGATCCACTGACCTTCGATGAAGGATACCCGACTGTCACAAAGGCATTAAATGAATCTGGAAGACACATAGTGTTCTCTTGCAGCTGGCCAGCATATCAAGTATGGGGTGGAATGACAGTAAGTAGAAATAATTCTTGATACTAAAGCAATTAGACCACAAGGGCTATGGGTCAATAGCCCATGAGGCGAAGCTGAATGGGCTATTGACCCGTGGCCCTTGAGGGCGATGGGTCTAATTGTTTTAGTATCACCCAACTAGTCGGACAGAAAAGGCAGTAATAAAGTTAGCAAATGCAAGTTGAAGAGATATTTATTTGGGAATAAAACGAAAGAAAGCGTCACGCTTTTCGATACTCAAGGACTATTACTAATAGCGTAGCCAATCAAAATGCAGGATTTGCATTAAGTGCACTAGTTGGGTGATACTAAAGATTTTTATTGAGGTAGTGGTTAAAACTATTTTTTGCATTCTCAGGACCCGTTAACCGTTTTTTATTTGTCAAGGGGTTAGACAGGAGACCACGAGGCTCTCTTATATAGGATATGGACCAGATGAGAGACTATTAGTCTACTTTCAAAAGTTGGGGGTTATGAGAGAGAAATCATAGCTGAGACCCTGTTAGGGGTGGGGGTTAGTCAACCCTTATCTTGAAAATTACTTATCCCTGGAATTTGACAATAAGTGGCAATTTTAAAGTGTAAAGCGACCTGTTTTTTAACAAATAACCAAATGCACAAGCAGTTGACTGAATCAAAGAGTATGGGAGCAAATCTTGTTTGGACCCATTACTGTTCATTACCAGTCGCCATTGATGCAAATCCTTGTCAAAAGTGACCAAAAACATGATGATTGAAAAAGTAAACTTTAAGCTATTTTTATTATCCCTAAAACTATCCCAGTTATCCCCTATCCCTATAATCATATCATCAGTTATCCCTTATCTGTAAAATTATTATTTTGCCAGTTATTCCTTATCCTTAAAACCCCTAACCGGCCCTCATAGGTGTATTTTTAAATGTGTGGAGGGATATACATGTTTGTACAAGAAAATACCAGTCAAAGTTGAAATGTTGAAGGGTTATGTAAGAGTCCATGGCTTTTCCATAAAAAAGGTAGGATGGCAAATAGTAAGGGAGAGGGTTTAATACAGAAGGCCATAACACTACTGATATTCCACAACATGGGCGTAGCCAGGATTTTTCAAAGGGGGGGTCACACTCTGTCAAACAGAGAGTACTCGCGTTTTCGCAACCTGAATATTGTAGGTTGTTTGAGTAAAAAACGGCTTACAAAGGGGGGGGGGGGGTCACGGGCACCCCAGGACCCCCCTGGCTACGCCCTTGTTCCACAACTATATAATTTTACCAGGAAAGTTTAAGAGAACACACAAACTACAAATATCAGGGCATCATAAATTGTACAGCTGTGTCAAGAAGCACCCCATTTTAATCACATTTCAACAGAGAACAGTGGAACTCCGCTATAACAAAGACCCAGTTGTAACGAACAACCTGAAAGCCTCGCAGAATTACAGTAAAATATGTGGAAACGAACTCCGCTATAGCGAATAGATTTTTACGGTCCCAACGCACACTTTACCCCGCTATAACAAATATTCTGTCCGGTCGCACGCAGCAGTCAGTAAAAACGACAGATTTGAGTAGAAATCACAGCTTGCTTTATTCCGGCTTTGACAAATACGTGTACTGTACTATTGAAGTGTTGAATTAATGCTTCAGCGTGCTGACACGTTACTTCCGAAATTTAAAGTCAATTGAAAGTGTTTTTGAATTTGATGTGTCTTGATTGTTAAGGCGTTACACTTACAGTTTACAGTATCAAAAGAATACAAAATTAATAGTGTTTTCTTTGTAAAGTATTGAATTTTTGGTAATTGTTATTTCTTAAATTACCTCGCTATAACGAATATTTTTGCTATTAAACAGGGGCGTTTACCATTTGAACGGAAAATCCGGTTGGAATGGAATGCTCGTAATGGTACAGGATTTTCCCGGTGTGGCGTTTCGCCAAGCCCGAGATTCTCGCGGCTAGAAGAAAACAATAAGATCGAATGGCGGGAAAAGAGGCCGAAATGCACCGGGTCGAGTGGGAGTTTACAAATGGTACAGGATTTTTCCAGTCATTTCGGTTGGAACGGGAAAAGAGGAATACTTCTGAGGATTTCCATCTTTTCCAGAAACTTTCCGATGGAATGAGCTGTACCATTTGAGTTTCCAACCGGAATTTTCGGTTTTTGTTGCAAATGGTAAACGCTCCAGGTAATACGATATAACGGAGTCTTGAGACCCCGCTGTAACGAACATTTTTTTCGGTACTTCATTTTAGTGGGGTTCCGCTGTAGTTACAAGTGTATTTTTCCTGTTGTTGTTATTGTCTAAGGCCACTGATTAAATTTAGATTTCCTGCTTTCCATTTTCAGCCCAATTACCAGCTGATAGCTAAGCATTGCAACTTGTGGCGTAATTACAATGATATACAGGTGGGAAGTAAGTTCTTACCTTAAGAGCTTAAACGTGACCGCGGCCAATGTTAACGGACCAAAACAAAAGATCTCTCATTGTACATTACACCATCGTTATCTGTATCTCCTGAAATTGATTGCAAACCATCTATTGGTGTACCTAAGTGGGATAGAGAAGGTTTGATTCTGGAATTGAATGATTTATTTGTAAACGGGTGAAGGATGAATTCTTCTCAGATTGTTCTGTTTGGGCAACCTAAATCTTAACCCTGAATAATTTTGTATTGGGTTACAAAGGAAAATGAAGAAGGCACACCCAAAGATTCACCACCTGCGGGGTGAAAAATGGGTGCAATGTTATAATCAGGCTTCTGTTACTGTTGCGGTAAATATGTCTGGTGTTGCAAGACCTTGACCTCTCCCTCCTCAGATAATAAAACCCCAGTCTATTCCCCTTTTCCTCTCTTCTAATTTGTCTGCTGTACAAAACAATTGACTTTTGGGTTTCTACTGTAGGACTCGTGGTATAGCTTCCTAAGAATAACTGATTGGTACGGCGATCATCAACACGAGATGATGCCTGCTCATGGCCCTGGACACTGGAATGATCCTGACCAGGTATAATACGGCAACCTTCAACGAAAACGTCTCTCCAAAATACAACTAAGCGCAATATATTAAAGTATTTCGCGATTATTCCGTCTTGTTCACGTCCTAGAATACAGGCGAAGTATCTTGTAACTGGATGAGTACAAAGGGTTATAAAGTAAAGATAGGAAATGAATGGTTCATTGTTGTCTGCTCACGCTGTAGTTGCTGAAGAGATTATAAACTAATTGAAAACTGCGAGCCAAATTTTTGGCTTTCCGTTTATAAAGAAATGGGTGACAGAATGAAAAAAAATGACGAATCTTTAGTGAACTTGAACTTGAATGGCTTGCGAAGTTTGAAATATGGCTCTCTAAATTATAGATCCATGGGTTCCTCGTAAAATTAAGAACAAAATTTTACTCGACCCATTTGTCACATTGGAAAGAGGCAAGGAATCTAATTTTTCATTTGTCCTTTTCGCCCGTTGCCGAGCGACTAGTTAATCGTCTCTCCGCAGGCGTATTACACTGTCAACCACCAATAATTCTAGAAAGTAATGACTAATTCAACCAGTGGTCAGAACGTGTCATGAACTCGAGATCCCTGGATCTCAAGGCAAGTGCCCTAACCACTGGGCCGTACCTGCCTCCTACTGCCTTTAGAGTCAGTCATCGGAGGCTCCAGAGTGGTGATGACAAAGCAAATTAATTAACAGGGCATCACTGTCCTTTCAAACTTTAAACCCAATTGCAAAACACTTTAATCTTTATATATAGGGATTTCACGCGTTCAGAATCCACGTAGTTTTCGTGTATGTATTGTATGGAGTTTTATCCTTTCAATACATCAGGCCACGGTTGTTCAAACGATGGATAGCGCTATCCGGCGGATAAATCACTATCCAGTGGATAAGTAATAGCGAAACCAATTGCGCTATCCAATGGACAGCGATTTTTCCGGTGGATTTTGAACAACTGGAGCCTGGTCCACATCACTTGGCTAGCCTTCATGTTTTAGCAAAAAAGGGTCTTAAACAAACAACTTAGACGACCCTGGCATGATATGACTTTTTTTTTACTATGCTGTAGTTAATTATAGGAGACTTCAGCCTGAGCTATGAACAATCCAAGACTCAATTTGCAATCTGGGCTATTCTTGCTGCGGTAAGTCTCCAGGCTCCTCATGCCGGGTTACACAGGCTTTCCCCGGGAGAGATAACATGAAATCCTTTATCATGTGGAGGTAATTTACGCCCTATCCACATTAAAAATTCTCCGTCTTCAACCTGGTGAAAATGAAGCAAAATGTTTTCATCCACGATAGTCTTCATATCATTGTCACCTTTCCAAGTCAAACCGCTCAAAAACGATATAAATTAGTCTCAAAATTTCTTCTCAAAATTCTCCCATGCAACCCGTACCATACTTGAGCATGCTGAGCTAGCCTTGCTGGTAGACTGAAGTTTCTTTCTTGCCGCGGAAGTGTTTGTTTGAAAAAAAAAAAAAAAAGCGGCTATTTTTACGTCGGTAGTGTCAACATCTCCAAATGAAGCTGGTATCAGTAAAAGCCATTGTGGTGTTCCTCCGTTTGTAAGACCCTTTATTCTGGGCTTGATCACTGGTTTTAGGTGCGCTATAAACCGTCAATGTAAAAATCAATGAGTTACATTATACACGGCACTATTTTGAAGCCGAAGCTCGGTGCACCGTGTATAGAAAGTAACAACTCGAATAAACACAGGATTGTTAAGATACCCAACTGGAAGGAGAAAATTTTCAAAGCTTTGCGGACCCAAAATCGGGATCAGTGAAAACAAATTTAGAACGTCTTCAATCGAATCTAGTGTTTCCTTTTGTGAGATTTCTAGTGTAGGTTTTGTAATCAACGAAATGTCAAGTGCTGTTTTTGTTTTTCTTTCTTTCTCATAGCCTCTCATGATGTCAAATGACCTGCGCAACATTGCTCCATGGGCCAGAGACATTTTACTTAACCAGTACGAAACTTTGTTTTTTGTTTACGTTATTTACGTTAGCCCACCTGGCCGGCGTTCGCAGGGTGTGGGCGCGTAGGAACTCGATGACGCAAACAGCGCGCAAGGAATTTTAGGCCGGAATTACTCAACTCTGTTATATTATGTCGGCCACGCAGGGTTTGTTTACTGGAGCTTAAGGACGGTGCCTACTGTTGTTATTGCGCTTACGTTCTGCGTACCTCGAGATCACTCGGGTTTCCTATCGGTGATGCTTGCTAATACAGGGATATTTTTGCGCTGTTTAAAACTATCGAGAGAAAGTAGATCTTAGTACTCTTGGTATCCAAAAAGAAAACTGGGGGTAACCATGCAATTTTGAGAGATAATAAAGCTTGAATTTGAGAAAGAACACCGTACATTGCTTTGTATTTTATAGCTTTTTGCAAATATTATTCATGAATTATTTTGAAAAATGCGTTGTTACCCCCAATTTACTTTTTGGATTTCAATAACACTTGTTAAGATCTACATTTCCTGCATAGTCATAAACCGAGGCAAAAATACCGTTGAATTAGTAGGTACCGTCCTTAAGCGTGCACGTGATGTTTTTGAGCTACCGACGGAAACCAGGAGTAAACATTTGAGCACGCAAGGACAGTAGTCTCTCCCAGATTTAAACTAAGTGTCTCCAACAGTGAAAAGATACTGAAGTGTCAAGACAAGTTTTAAAAGGAAAACATCGCACTTCCGGTTGCTTTCCGTGACTCAAACAGGACGTCCATGTGCTGTCTAGATCCATTCATGCTTGCATTCATCGTACAAGCTTTCCCTTCTAAGCTTCTTGTTTCACTTTGGGTATACTGACGATGTTTACTGTATTTTATTTTTTGTACTTTAGAGAGGTAATAGACGTAAATCAAGATAGAATTGGAAAAATGGGACGCAGAGTTTCTCAAGTAGGTATTGTGCTTTAAAAGTGAATGCTGGCAACTCGACGTCCTTTTTAGTTTAACGTAACGGCTCTCGTAGCAAATCAGAATCAATTTGAAATGGCTTTCTTGATTCCACCCCACCCTTTTTTTAAATGTATTTTTGTTTTATCGCTTCCATCCCTCCTTCGGGGAATCGCCGCGTCCAGCTGCTTCCCGATTTGTGCATCAGAAATTTGGGAGCTTAACTAAGCAAAGACAACAGTCAAAGTTACTGAAATGAACGCTGTCTTTACTCTTGAAATCATTTTTGTAAGGACATCCGATCGTTGTAGCCGTGTACCAACTGTCCATTAATGGCGTTGATATTTTGCGGAAAAAAAGACTGAAAGATTGTGTACGTGTGTTGCAGTCTTCCACAAAACTGTGTCACAGCAGTACAGTTGATTTTGTGTACGCCGTTTTACCGATTACAGGCCCCTACTCGCTATGAAACTTAATGTTAACACAGCTCAAAGCTTGATGACATAAAAATGTTTGTCGAGGATACATAGGTGCTGCCCTTTGTAATGACATCTGCAAATGGTTAGACTTTCTAGTCTTTTCTCATAAGGACAATAAACCGTAGGCCCCGTCTCACAAACAAGGCGTGAAGTTCCTGGTGTTGTGGTCTATCCTATGTGCAGTATAGCTATCTAGTTGACCTCCTAGTATAGTGCAGGACTATTCAATTAAAAGCACTGAAAACGTTGCGATGGAACACTTAATTTAGCCACTAGGCTCAGTACCATTATCGCCATCATCTCCTTCCCTTTCAGGATTTCAGAATGCATACCGAGATCTGGGCGCGGCCATTGTCTGATGACTCAGTTGCTGTAGTTTTGTTTAGTCGAAGGACAGATCAGCCGTTCGTGATTGAGGCATATTTCGATGAGGTACTGGTCTGTGGGTGTTTTTTTTTTCGCCACAGCAATCTTACATTTGTCTAATTTGATTTCCCACCGAAAAGGAGGCATCATGCATATGTAGGTTGAGTTTGTTGGTTGTCTACTCAGCTTCATGAGGGTTTTTGCCGGGTACTCCGGTTTTCCCCTCCCCTCATTTGATTTGCGTTCAGAATATTTAGTTGATTTCAATTTACAGTGTCTCCAAAAAGTGCCCCCGTGCTATATATATGTGACCTGCTAATCGCCCTTTCACGCAGTCGGAGACTGAATTACTAAGGGCGCAGCTCAACAAGGTCGGACCAAAGGAGCTGTGCAGCCGGCTAGGCGCTCGGCCCTGAACACGACCCATGTATGACCTCCGAAAACATCACCACAGCCAGATGGAATAGGCTGGGATTCGATTTTGAGGAGGGAGGAAAACTGGAGTACCCGAAGAAAAACCCTCGGATTCAGATTGAGATTGACTGAAACTCAGCCCACATACGACCCGAGGCCAGAGTTGAACCCAGTCACAGAGGTGGGAGGCATGGTTGATGACCACTAAACCACCCTGACTAGAAGACTAGACATTTAAATAAAGTTCATCATCATAAGGGGAGAATGGGACTAGTGACCTAGACGTCCACTCGTTAAGAGAATTGACCTCTTTAGCTTTTACGTTTTGTTTGCTATTTCAGACCACGTGATGTTACTCAAGGGAACAGTTTCTTTCAAATGTCGTCTCGTGCACGTGCATATGTATGCATAACTTATGAAAACACAAAAGAAAAATTCCCTTGGGAACATCACGTGGTCTGAAATAGCAAAACAAAACGTACAAGCTTAAAGGCCTGTTTAAGCGGTTTCAACATTTGCTTCGACATGCACTCAACATTTTGTCGAACCAAATGTTCGGTGCGTTTGAACAGGTCGTCCAACTTTGTTGAAAGCTTGTTGAAAGCGTGTTGAATCAAGGTTAAATCGGTTTAAACTTTCATTCAACATCGATTCAACTTTTCCTTTGTTCTCGAAAATGTTGAATGGTGCTGAAGCCGTTTGAACACTGTTCAACAATTGTAGAACACACGCATGCTCACATCAGGCTGCAAAAGTCAATATGGCGTAGTTTATCTGGACGAGAGAGACTGGTTTCTAGTTCTTAGTTCTTCGCAATCACATTTTGCGAAAGTGTTGGTTCTTTTGTTGGCGCAATGTTGGAACCGTTTGAAGGGCATCCGCACAACTTTGTTTGTGCGTCCAACATTCGCCGAACATCCGTTCAACTTTTGTTGAACGAATGTTGGTCAAATGTTGAAACTGTTTACACGTTTACACGTTTTTTGTTTTTCAGGTTGGACTTGCAACATCGTTGGCAAAAGCACGTGACCTATTTGAACACAAGAACCTTGGCACCTTCAAGAAAAGTTTTAAGGCAAAAGTAAACCCCAGTGGGGTGGTTATGGTCAAACTATCTCCCATACAAGATGAATTGTGATGCGAGTCATGGACACGGCAGTTGGGAAGTCAGTCAAGTGTGAAAACTTGTCAACTATCTTCTGTTTTTCCATAGAATTTTGCCAAAAATCGGTTATAAAGGAGAACTGAAGCCAAAAATCAAGTAACTTTTTGTCACTTCATTTCAACAACTATGCATTTTAAAACAATTTCTCATACTTTTTTCTTCTCAAACGACATGTTGGACGCATAAAATAAGCTTTTCAAGCGATAGTTGGCTCAAAATTCGGCTATGGTACGGAGGCTCAGAACTCCCGTGCCAGCGGTTCTTTTTTAACTTTGTGACGTAGAATACGGGGAAGAAGTGAAGTGCTGTGCAGTTTGAGGACTCAGTATGAGTTGACATCCTGCGTCTTTCTGAACCCTGGCTGCACCTTTTATGGCGACCATTCTGAAGATCTTTCGCATCTAAAACCCTCTTCCCTTTGGGATGATTCTTAGAATAAATGATGGTTGGAGACGAAAGCCACGCGGTTACGCGGACGAGTTTGAACCCCAATGAAACACTACTTGATTCAGTAATGAATTTCAAACACATGTGGTTTGAAATCAATAATTTTTAAAACAAACATTGTAGATAAATCTAATTTAATTTTAAGTTACATAGAGGATATTACATGGCCGCGCGGGGATACGAATTTTATCTTCGAGTGCTGCAAGTATCTCTCACGAGTGAGCGAAGCGAACGAGTGAGAGATACTTTCAGCACGAGAAGATAAAATTCGTATCCCCAAGCGGCCATGTAATGTTCTGTTTATTATATAGATATTGACGAAATGTCTAGATTTAAAACAACTTGTTTTATTCATTTTCGAAATGATGAAAAAGTGTTCACCAACCACTAAAACACGCATGTTGTGTAACATGAAACAAGATTGAAAGTTATGAAAAAGAAATCATGATAATGTAAAATTTGCAATAAAAATGTTTATGTAGTAGAGAAGAATTATATTAAAGCACAAAAGTATCGTACAATGAAGAGGAAGCTCGCGTTGTATTGGCTAATCGTGTTCGTTACCATGACGACAGCTATATCTTCACATGTGAAAGATAAAAATGATACGTTCACTGCGCGCGGTGAAGATATGATTTTTTAGTAAAAGGAGAAATCCTGGTATTTCATCAGTATCTATATAATAAAAGTTTTTATTAATTAATAAAATAAACAATATAAATTGTATATTTTAAACATGTAATTTTTCAGATGTCCTAAAACCTTTGTACCTTTTATGTATTTATTATTTGTAGTTGATGCGATTTTTTGTTTTTTCCCCTTTACACTGTCAACACAAGGGTGGATCTAGGATTTTGGCTAGGGGGGTGCACATGTCAGACGGAAATGCACAGGAGGCCCAATCTTTATATGTTAGACAATGTATAATACATGCCTTTAAGAGAGTTGGGCTGAAGTATGATAAATCTGTAAATGATGAGGCAAATAAAAATCTAACGTAATGCAGTTTTTGTGCTTTTAATATCCTCTAGTAGCTTAATTCGCTTTGCTATTTTGTAGCTAAGCTTACATTACTAGGAAGAATTATGAGTGTAACATGACAGTAATTTCAGGCGCTTGCTGTGTGATTGTTTACAATTCTTTAGTTTACGTATATATGTTATATACGGACCGCTGTCTGTTATTTAGGTTTTTTATTTCGTTTGTAAATTTTAGAATTTTTAACTAAAAGGGTTTTTTTTTGGTAACCGAGGGGGGTGCACGTGGACCCAGTGCACCTCCCCTAGATCCGCCCTTGCAACATGTAATGGTGCACTGTATAATCTTGATTAAAAATAAAGTGTGAAAACTTGGGTGAAATAGAGAACTTTGCAGACAGATCAAACTAGAATGCGGCTAATAAAGCACAACGTCGCAACGATCACGGCTTCCGAGGATCATTTTTTTTCCCGAAGTGTGAATTCTCTAGCCTGCGCACAGCCGCCCCCTCCCCTCAGAAAAATCAATGTACAATGGACACAGCCATTGAAAATATGTAAGCCATGGATATTTCGGTCAGTATTGATCACATTCAATAATTTCTGCAAAACGACCTGAGGGGAGAGGGCAGCTGCACACAGGCTAGACCCCATAAACCCATTTCACTGCGTGGGTGGTTTGCACGTGCAGTAGATCTTCAGATATTTAGCAGGTCGCTTCCTGGAAATGGCAGGATTCTGTTTTTAAGAGTAAATGTTCCATTATTCTAACTTCTCTGGCTCTTTTGAGCTCGCTATTTGGAACTAACAGGCCACAAACGAGGTAATGTTAAGCACGTTTCTTTCATTTTTGAGAAAACGCTAATTCAATCCGACGTTTGCCTTAAACGTGAAGCTGTATCTTACTGTGTTTCTCTTCCAGCACTTGTACCATACACAATTTCACCTGGGTCAGGAGAGGTTGGTTGCAAACTGGTTGCTAAATTTCGCGCGAAATTCTTTTACCCATAACTCACACCTGAAAACGGTATGATTTTTTTGGGAGGGGTATTACCTGCG
>OX421448.1:60949236-60954236 GCA_949126865.1 Montipora capitata
ATTTGAAATTTATCCACCAGATAAAGTTATTATCTGGCCTCTGAAAGACAGGGGCTTGTTGTGTAAGAGAGATCTGCACTATTAAAGGACAAGGTGTTCCTCTGATTCACACCAAGCTTTTTTGTTTGAGCAAATTTTGAAAGCCCACGATTATCTGAAGTCTAATCATAAAAGAGGCAAGGGGCTGTTTTGCATGACACTAGAACAAATTTCAAGGTGGAATTAGTTTCATCTCAGAGTGAATTTAACACTTCATTTACATTAAAAATATATACCCAAGCCATCTCTTGCACACAATTCTCATATCAGGTTAACCAAAAAGAACACACATGAGCAACTTGTCCACTCATGGCATTTTGTCAAGGCAATCAGATACAGTGAAACATCACCTTTTGGCAACAATCACCTTAAAAACTGACTTTCTGCACAAACTGAAAACCAAGAGTACACAACAGAAACCACGACTCCAACCTCAGAACAACAGAAGCTGTTACAAATGCCTCAATAATGACACCCAGCATTCAAAAACTACCGGCACTACACTGGTAGCACACAACAATACCATGACACAATTCAGTACCTTAACTGGTCCATCATTATCTTCAGGAATAGCTTCTGATTTAATGTATGGCTTGAGTTCTGCATTAAAGTATTGGTTTAGGAACTCCCTGAAGTTATCCACACTGAAAGGGACCAAAAAAACCAAACTTAGAGAACTTTGCACAACATATCTTCAACATAAGCCACAGGTATCTAGAACAGCATCTAAGGAGAATGCTAAAGTGGTTTATGTAATATCTTTATTATTATCATTAGTCTGACTACAAAGTCGGTAGCATTACCATTTCAACAAACTTGGGCTTTAAATGGCAAAGAACGTGATACATTGACATGCTCTATAATTTAACCGATTCCAGCAAATCATGACGAATGGTAACATAATTTTTGTTGCAATGAGGTCACCTATTGCTAACAGGTGCCAACAACAGCATTGAAGTTGAACATGCAATGTCTTACTCTCTAGCCAGTCAGATCCTCAACCAAATGAGCTAAGTTACAGATCACCTTTACTCAAAAAGCCCTAACCTGTAGCAACAAATTACAGTATACAGACACATTATTGCTCAAGGGACTGTCTTTGGCCCATTCGTTTTTCTTTTTTCGATTATGTTCAATGACATAAAGGTAGTAAATCCATCCAGTAATCTTTTGGTTAAATATGCAGACGATACCATTTGGTGCTAAATTAAGTCAAGCAGATGGCAAGATTGAGGTAAAATCTATGATGGGAATGGACAAGAGATAATCGCACGAGTTTAAATCTATGGCACTAAAACGTGCAAAAAATGTTAATGAAAGGAAAAACACAAGAAGATCAACCTGACCCTTTGCAGTATCTTAAGCGCAAATCTAATTTTAAACTCTTAGGATTAATTCTTGAGGATAGTTGAACACATTTTGATCACATGGTATCCAAAGCTAGTTCTTGTCTTCAAATTTGCATGTCTGCAAATACCATGGGTTTTTGCTAGACTACTTTGATCTTCTTTTCAAGTCATTAATTCTTTCAATTTTTACTTGTGCTATTGAGTTTTGGAGTGGTGCTTTCTATAACAAATATCCTAGCCGTACTGATAATTTTTTTAATAGGGTTTTTTTTATTAGGATATACTAAAGAATGCTATTCTGAAAAGGATTGCAAGCTTTGGGATAAAATTAAGTCTCCCGACAATACATTTCATCACCTCTTACCGCCGACTAGGGGATAGAGTTTTAAAAGTGCTTTATCAACAGAACTTTACTTAATTTTGGATCATCAGATAATTTTAGAAATTTGTGAACTGAACACGTCTGTTGTTCAGTGATGTTTTTTATGTGTATTATAAAGACTTATTATTATTATTGCATTTAGTATGCATCAAAAGATCGGTCTGAAAGGTAGTTAGTTTCATGTGAGTTTGAGTAATGCATAAATCCGTTTGAGTATCAGTTTGTTTTCATACAAATATTACAATATTTTTGTTGTGAACCTTTCTCTACACGCCTTAATTATAAATAACTCAAAATAATAATGATTACCATCACTCCATACCTGAATTTTTCTGTCATCTTGTACTTGCTTCCATCATCACTTCTGATTACAACATTAACCTCCTCGTCATCCGCTTTGAAACCAACATCACCTAAAAAGTGTCCGAAATCGTTCTTGCTGGCAATTGCAAAGTTCATCACTTTGTTCTTGAATTCAGTAGCAACTTTCAGAACACGGTTGCGCCAGTAATTTGTTCCTACAAAAAGAAAAGAAATAACCTTGATTTGAACTTACTATGCACTGTTTGTTGTTGATTTTTTTGGTCAGAAAGGAAAGCTTTCCTCCTTTCTTAAATTAAAGAGGGGGTGATTTTGTGGCATTACAACATGTATCCTCAGATTGGACAAGGCACTCAGATTGATAGCCTGTCCTAACACTGAACAGTTTTTGACCAATTATTGTTTGAAAACAGATTATGTGGAGGTTTATTTCATTTTTTATGACTGCCAGTAGCAAATGTGGATTTGTGGTGTTACACCAACGGAAAGTATCATATCACTGGTTACACTAATAAAGCCGCTATTAAAATGGCAGAACACCATACACCTTATTCCAAAATGGCCGCCATTTAGATATTCTTTTGTTTTCATTCAAATTAGACCTTGATGCCTCGTTCAAGGCAAAATATTCTTTTGAATTTTCAGCTCAAGGGCTAATTTGAATAAAAACAATAGAATATTTAAATGACCGCCATTTTGGAATAAGGTCTATTGCAATAAATGATTACACTACCTCGTGTATTCACACCTAACCTTGACAAAATAACAAAAGGCAATGACATGTGACACAGATTTTGACAAGTTTACCCATTTTCAGTTTGCACATTTTTTGGTGACTTTTAGTTCACTTCATTCCCAGTGCAGCACTCCAGTAACTTGCCTAAGCAATTTTCCCCCTAACTCTAAATGATTCTTGTTACTTCCTGATTATTTAAAAAATGCTGTTAATTAAATTAAATAATCAGGAGGTAACAAGAGTTATTAGGGGAAATAATAATTTAGTGCACTGTGAGTTTATTTTTGTCTTGTAGGACAAAAATTGCCAAAATTGCCAAAGGATTCAAGTCTTCTCGGATAAGGACAATAAGCCAGAGGTCCTGTCTCACAACCCATTCATGTTAATAATCCTGTGGGACGTAAAAGAACCCACACACTTGTCGCTAAGAGCAGGGCACGTAGTTCCCGCTGTTGTGGTCTGTCTTCTGTTGTGTATCATGGTTGGGAGGGTAAAAAAGGGGCCAGTCAGTAATCTGGCGCAAGCTGTTGTGGCGCGCTGCCAGCTTGACTGGCAAAGTTAATAAAATAAAATAAAATAAAGTCCTTACCGCTAATGCTAACAAATATAAGAAGTTATGAAATAAGTTACAGGTTTGCATCACAAGGCTACATGTCATAACACTTGGCTTTGTCTCAAAATGCTACGTAGGACACAACACCACTCAAATTGTGAATGCTGTAAAATTCGCTTTCATTTAAAGAAAGAAACCTTACCTTTGGGATTTAATTTGTAATCTACTTTGTAATACACAACACACACAGGCTTTTTAAACTGGTTTTCATTTTCTGATGTCATCTGGCCAACAAGTCCATGAACAGTCTCCTCAATAAACTTCTTCAAGCCAAAACTTGTAACTGTTCCTGCAAAAACTTCTTTGTTGGACTCAAATTTTGAATTAAGGTGCTTTGGACGGAAAATCACCATCTCACTGCAAGTTGAACAGAGGAAATTTAGTTAACCCGCGATCAGGCACTTTTCTCAGTTTTCACTGTTATTGCAGCTTCCCTGGGAAGAAAAACACAGTGATGTTACCGTGAGTCCTGCTGTTTGCATGAGCCAAACAGATTTTATCGGAAATTAACACAGCTCGATGCTGTTAGTGGAAATCACAAATCAATGAGTCAAGAAATCCATGAAATTATTATTGTAGGCCCAAAAGGGTTACGTATGAAAAATAATTCTGCTGCTTACATAGGCTGTAGGTAACATTATAATGTCTAGTAAGTGTATCATTAAAACTAGGCAGCCATGAAAGTGAGCTTGGCTCACACCACAACGCCATGTTGTTCGTCAGATTAGTGCAAGACTGGGAACTATTTGGTTAAATGTTCCAGGCGTTCCACACCATTCACATAAACGATCAAGTGCGAGCAGTTTTGTCATGATTTCTCTTGTTTACTCTTTGCAAAATATGCCATCAAGTCCATTTAAAATGGGCAGAAGAATGTTTTAAAAGTTTCTTTGATGATAACTTACAAATGTATATTGTAACAAGTGTAAGATTTTTCATCCTGACTGGTGGTAAAATGAGACGAAAGTAGCCGGCTGAAGATGGCTTACTAGCCGGTGGTTTTGGCTGGCTACTGGCCCTTATTGATTGCCCTGGTTGACTCTAATTTAGATAATATTCCTTTCTTGCAATGTACTTTGATTATCAATAAATTATATTTATGAACAAAATAGAAAAGAAACCGTACTCTCTGTGTCCAAGTTCAGCCATGACTTCTTCACTTGCTGTGTGAGCGAAACTGTGACTTTCCCGGAGTTGATCAGCAACAGCCATGAACTCTGTTTGCAAATCATCATCCTTGTCAAAGAAACCTTTAAAAATTTGATATAAAAAAATGCACCAATCACTTTTAACAGTATTCATAGCTGAATGAAATAACTGTGTATATTTGAAGTGCAGGCTTTACATGAAAGAATGAATGTATTTCTTAACAATGGATAATATTCCAGGAACCCTTTGATACTGGAGTCAAGGTGGAGGCTACAAGGAAGGTCTTACATCCTTGGGACACTGGTGAAAAAGTGCAGGAATTCAATAAATACCCCATCATTTAATAAAACTGTTGTCTTCCTTTAACCCATTTGACATCCAAACCGGCAGTAACCGGCCGCGCACAACAAC
>OX421448.1:60959236-60971736 GCA_949126865.1 Montipora capitata
GGCCTAAGTTGCAGCGCGAACCGTGCAAACAGTGAGGGGAACAGTGGCGGCAGCGACTTATCTTGGTCACCATTCTTCTCGCCGCACCTGACACCAACGTTGAGGATATCCCACGAGCCATCCAAATTAAAGTTTTCCTGGATTTTCTGAAACCGCCGTGTCCCATTTTGAAAAAAAAGTGGTCAATCTGAAGGTCTTTCAAATTTACACTCATTTGTATTCTCTCTATCCTTTGCCGTAGGCGACAAAAATACCTTTTCTTTCGCTATTGAAAGTAACGACTCAATTAGCTACGTCACGCACTTCCATTCCCCGTGTGAGGACGGAGCGTTGGAGAAAGTCTTGGGAAATTTCATGTGAGTATGATTTATTTCCAGCATTTGTATTTCCAATGATTTTTTTTTTCAGCACAAAACCTTCTACTACAACTTTTTATACACATTTTATATAAATTGCAACAGCAAGTGAGGGTTGAAAATGATGTCTTTCCTTTGCTTGTTTGTTTCAATTCGTTTGTTTTCTTTCTGTACAAGAGCCCTTCCTCCGGCGATTGTTCTAAAAAAGCATCCAGAACTTTGCCCGGTATGTCGTCGATCGAAACAACAGCGTCATTGGTTCCAACGAGCATGCTCAAGATTTTTTTCCATATACGGAAGTGCGTTCCAATGTTTAGATTCCAATATTGATAGAAGACTAGAAGAGACGTATTTCTATTTCATAATTTGTTTTATTGAGAAGAATCTTTAGAAGAATCGTTTAAGGTCATCAGGCAACGCATTTTTTCCCTGCCGATGTTTCCATAGCCACAAGTACATTTTAATGACAATAAGGTTTTTAGATACATCCTCGGAGGCACAAGGGCAGTTTGTCAGAATTGGATACCGAAAGGGACTGTCTTGCTTGCATTCTAAACTACCACCATTTCCGTATTGATGTAAGCCGGTGACAAGTGCTTTTTAATGCTTTTTATGGTTTTCAAAGTGACAAAAAAAACAGAGAACAAGGGAAATTTTTTTGTTATTGTTGGGAAGGCGTGATGCCTTATCATAGGTGTCAGTTCTTATACGTATTTTCATAGGCTGTTAAAACAATCAGATGTCACAATGAATAAAGAAGTTACAAGATTCGTTTTGATTGGTTTAGTGGTGCCGAGTTAAGAACCAGACTCTGGCGCCCATATATTGATTGTCTCCTCCGTTACTGCGTTGCAGGGAACGAATTGTACGAAAACTCTCAGATTGCGTCGTTTTTTTTATTGAGAACTGCCCTCCTTGAGCGTTATTTGCGTGTCGCAAAATTTTCGGGTCTTCCGCTAAAGCGTCACATCGCACTTCATTCGGATCAAGCTCTTATATTCTGTGGAAAGTTTGCAAGAGAGTCGATTGACTGTGATGCCGCCATTGTAGACATACATATCTCTCATTTCAGTGTCTCCTCTGTTTATTGCTTCTGGACATGATCGCATTTGCTGAATGAGTGTCTGTGATTAAGAGCATACAAGCTGGATCCCTTAGACGACTTCGATGCGTCCAAAATGGACGACTTCAATGATGACGGTGGGTACCAGTGCTCGAAATCCTGGAAAATATGGCGTTATTTACGCAGATAGCGATTAATTTGCCTGTTTGTTGTTTAGATGATGGAATCCCCGACAAGTCTTCTCACGGCAGGCTCAGGAAGAGGAAAGCTAACCAGACTTTCATGATCAAAGAGTATGTTGAACCTCCAGTCGCCAGCTTGTTGTGATTAGGAAACTGAATTTTTGCCTCGCCTTGCATTCTGCTTGATGGAATAGCTACAGTTTGTTTTCCTGTTGATTTAACCTCGATTTGTTGTAATGTACAGGGAAGACTCAGACGATGACGATATTGAAAAGGGAGACAACAAAATTCCCAGGTAATGTAAGCTTAAGCTTTAATTCAAATTTCCCTGATTCTTCACGACGGGCAATTTTTATGGATTTAGTTTATTGGTAAATCGTAAGCTGTATTAAATTTAATGACGCCAAAAAAAATTGTCACAAGATTTGAGCTTACATTCCAGTTCCTTTATTCAAGGTTGAAGCTTTCAATATAATAAACATAAATCCATTTCTGTGATGGATTCGTTTCCGAAAGATAAATATTCTTTGTGCGAATTAATGGCAATCAAATCTTGTTTTGAAAAATTGTTTGACTCTTCCGTCATTATCGTAGCTGTGGTGTGAACAGTAATGTCCAAACTGAAATAATTTCGTTTAGCAATCGCAAATGCTCGTGTCTCAATTTCCCGTGTGTGTTGGACATTTTTAATAAGTGAAGAAAATTAATAGCATTTTTTTTTTTTAGAACATCGGACGAAAATAATAAGGAGAAATTTGCCAGGTAAGTTGGACAATTTACATGTAGCTTATTTTGTAATTGAACTCTTTCATTCATATTTACGTTATCATACTAGAAGCGTAAGGTGCTAAAGCTGGGCTAGTTCATGTTATTTTTATAGTTTCAATGATAGTTTCGATGTCTTGGAGATGGAGACAGTGATTTTCTTAATGACCAGTGTCACATACATGTACATGTATCAAAACAACTGAAAACTCTTCTGAGGGTCTGTGCCGGCCAGCTGGTAGTTTTCGAGAAACAAAATGGTTTTGTTGTCTTTTCAGGCTTCATTGTAGTTTCATTATCTTTTACAGCTACCTTGTTGGGTGCAACATGTCACTGAAAGACAATCGTAAAATTGTTTGATTAACTTTGTGATTTTGAACGACAACCTTATTTTTTAATCAAAGCTCATGGGTTGCCATGCCATTGAGCTTTTGCCACTCGATGTATAATTTGTTCTTTATAGTATGTGTTCCAACTCCCTAGCTGTGTTTGTAGGAGCGAAAGGATTTACTCTAAGTAAACAAACACAAAGTGTGTGGTTGCTCTCTCGCTGTCAGTGTGCCCATGCAAAATTTGTGCATGGGTCTTTTGTTTAAATGTACATGTTGTGTAGCTGAACCGTGTTTGCTGTTGTCTATTTACAGGGAAAATCACAGTGAGATTGAGAGAAGAAGAAGAAATAAAATGAATGCTTACATCAATGAGTTATCCGACATGGTACCATCTTGCAATGGCTTAGCACGCAAACCAGATAAACTCACAGTGCTGCGGATGGCTGTCAATTATATGAAATCATTGAGAGGGCCTGGTAGGTAGTCACTGGCATTTTTCCATTTCTCTGTCTCTGTTGGGGGCAGGTCTGTCTTGAGACATGTATTTCAACAGAATTTACCAACTCAACACAGGGCTTGAAATTAACTTTTTTGTTCAGGCACCAGCTGGCGACTAATGGAAAAAATTTGGTCGCCAGATCATAAATTTTGGTTGCCAACGTATTTCATTTATGACTTATGTGAGAACAGGATTTTAAATGTTACTTTGCATGCAAGGAAAGTCATAATAATTAACTAGCAAAAAAAAAAAAAAAAACAGAACAACAAAGACCTTTAAAGCCACTGTTGTTTTTGGCTTTGTCTTTTGTTTGGTGATGGTGTTCTTTGAGGTTATTTGAAATGGAGCAGTCCGTGTTTTCCATAGCAAGGAAAACATGGGTCCTTTATCCTTGCTTTTCACCTCTTCAAAACATAGTTCTTTATTCTCCTACATCTTGCGTAAAAAGCAACTTACCTTTATTACGAGTAAACACAATACTACAATTGCTCGGACTAGGCCCACACACAACCACAATGCTCGTACGAGTCTCAGACTGGGATAAAATAAAAGGAGTGGCTCGTATACGGTTTCAGTAGCCTCTTGAATCAGATGAACTTGGTTTCTTAACATACTTTTCTACTGATATTTATCTCCATTTATTAATCACCGTATGCAGTCAATTTTGCAGGTGTTTGCTTTCTAACAGGGGGGACAAGTTCTCCAACCCACTTTACGTTAAGGGTACAGGTTGTTTTTTGAAGGTTCCATACCACAGCCTTGTTTTGCAGCAAGATCAAAAATAAATGTTGTGATACTCAATCAAAAGTGAATGTATCCTGATTGCATGCTTCTCGTTGCTCACCACAGGCCAAGCTCCTGACGTTTCTCACAAACCATCATTCTTGTCTGATCAAGAGCTCAAGCATCTTATCTTAGAGGTACAAATAACTGTTGCAAATGATAAAGTTTTGCGGATCAATTAGGGAGTGGCTTCAAGACTTCACAAACTTTTTGCGACTTAAAGCTTGTACTTGTTGATCTTGACAGGTTTTGCTGTTTTAATCTTTCTAGGCTGCTGATGGTTTTCTGTTTGTGGTGAATTGTAGCACTGGACTTGTGGTATATGTTTCAGACTCGATAACTCCTGTCCTTAATCAACCTCAGGTATGCATTTGTCGCATAGTTTCTTGGCCTTTTTTTTGCCTGTGTGGATGCCTTTGCCTTTAAATGCAGGCAACATACCAGAGTGGTTATGGATACAGATATAAAATGAGTAGTGGTCAATTGAGTGTTAGTTTATTTAATTATTGATTTGTTTATTTGTGCTTAGCAAACTTAGAAGGAGTTGTTGAACCTATCCTTAAATGTTTTGTGGCACTGTGCAATCTGTAAACGTGATAAGAAGTAATGGCCTTTTAAATTGTTTCAATGTGTTTCCTTGTGTATTTGAACCATTTCCATCATAACCAAGTTATTCTTTTAGGGGCTACTCAATCTTATTTTTCTGAAGTGTGAAGACTTCTGTTAGCTGTTTATATGAATAAAAACAAACAAAACCTTTGCTCTTGGATTCGCTATCCATAAGAGGAGTTAGCTACTTTGTTTATTCTCTGAACTGTTTCAAACTCTACCCATTTCTCTATCTGCAGAGTGCATGGATAAATCAAGAGATATTTGACTTGGTTCATCCCGAGGACACTGATAAAATACGAGACCAACTTTCACCTACTGAATCGCCAGATGCAGGGAGAGTGCTTGATCTGAAAAGTGAGTTAGTTTTGAAACTGCCACTCATAGGCAGTGTTATCATTATTGAGAGAATTTTTTATCAGCCCCTTTCATGGTGTTTTCAAGAAGAAATCCACTTTTAAATAAGGCAAATAATCTTGATCATGAAGCCTGAAGACTAGTGTTGATCAATTCTGATACCAGTGAAACATTTTTTTTAAGTTATGTATGTTGTAGTTAAATGTTTCCTTGGCTAAAATGTTTTCAAACGTGTAGGAAAGTAAAAAACAAACTAGTCTGAAAAATTTTTAACCAAGGAAAAATTTTAACTACTCCATCCTAAGCAGGAACAGTCAAACATATAAAGAAAACTGTGTTACAGAAGTGTTATCCAAGAATTGGACATAATTACACTGTATGTATGCAAGGCTACATAAAAGGATTATAAAATGTCAGACTTTTGTTGTGGACACAGTTATCCAGTGTCAGTCAGTCAAAAACTTAAAGACTCTCTGTCATTTATGTTTTTATTCTGCTTGATGTAGCTGTTGCAGGTCATTTTGTTCCTTAGGTTTATCTGCAATCAAACTACTAAGGTCATTTTGTTTCAATCTAGGTCAACTTGTTTCAACCTGGGTCATTAGACCTTTTCACAGTTTCTGACGCCATCTTGGTTGGGGAGCAAACGCAGCTTAAATTACAGTGAATGTATGGGATTTTGCCCGAATTCAAACCTGTGTAACTCCGCTGCAGAAAGGCAGATTTCAAAAAATTTTTAAATATTTTTAGTCATTTTATTAATATCATTCACTCAATGGAAAATTAGATCATTGCACAAGGCACAACATCTGAAAAATGGATGTAAGGAAATCTCCTCATGTCTCTTCAAATTTTGTTTGCAGTCGTTATAGCTTGATTCTGATTGTCATACTTCATGAAAATAATCTCCACAGAAGTGCTTTTTGAGAGGTATTCTCGCTATCGTCAGACCTTACTATCAATACCAGTAGAGTGGTAAAACTGCCGTTGGAAATTTGAATCCGAAGCAGTTCGATTCTAAACACATGATCTTACAAATTGTCATGTGATCCGAAAAATAATGTCACATGATCCAAAAAAGTGTTTCTTGTTGAATGCCATTACCACCAACGCGCTTTACACGAACCACGTGACAACTTTTTTATGTCATGTGATGACTTCTTTTGCGGAGCCCGCATTTAAAAATTCTAACGGCAGATTTACCACTCTAGTGATTTTGATAGTAAAGGATTTATGATGATTTGAAGTTGTCAAAATCCCCATACATTCACTGTAATTTAAGCCATCTTTGCCCCCCAACCAACATGGCGTCAAAAACCGTGGAAAAGTTCTATTTGGGGTAGGTACAAAACACAGGTCACAGGTCATTGTTTTACCAATACAGAAACAACCCTAACTACTTAAAAAAAAATTGATGCTACATGTAACATTAGGTTTACAAACGTTTGTTAAGGCTTAAGGTTAGTTTTAATGAATGTTTAGGATACCTTCTGTATTGGTAAAACAATGACCTGTGTTTTGTACCCATCCTAAATTGAACTAGGTTGAAACAACTTGATCTAGATTGAAACAAAGTGACCTAGTTTGGTTGCAAATTAAGCTAAGGAAGAAAAATTAATGATCTGCAACATAGCCACTCAGGAGAAAATAGTGACAATTTGTGTCCTTTCCTACAAGTGAATGGAAGAGAAGTTGGTTTGAAGAATAGAAATGTTTATTTCCAATAAATAAAGCAAAGCACTGCTCTAACACTAATCAACTGTAATCAGGTTTCCTCACCCAACGCCAGCCCTCTTCACGACAGTGATTCAAATATAAAACCCAATGATAAAGACTATATTTATTGTCTTTGACTCTGGTTTTGTTAAAAGGGCTGAACGTTTGGTGTTTTAAATAACAATATGAAAAAGAGATACTATTATTTTGTTTGATATTGTACAAGTTGTGACAAATCAGTTGTTCATAAAGACTCTGGTGCAACTGTTGAAATCGAGTCACATACACAAACAGCTTGCTCATTTTGGTCAATACCAGGAAGGGTTGTCACCCTAACATAAGGCAAAATCATTTCAGCCAGAGATTGTCTGATAGAAGATCAAGATTTCCAGAACAAGTTCCAAAAATATTAAAGAGAAAAAAATTCAAACAGAGAGGAGAGCAAATGTAGCTCGCTCACACAAACAATGACGTCAGCAAATGAAACTTAACTCCAGTGATCCCCAACTGACTACTGTGGCTCATGTCTTTCAGGACTTCATTGGGATATATCTGCAAGTTGCCATGGTCACGTTATCACGGTCCAAATGCTCAGTTAGCAACTGGTGTTTTTCACCGTTGACATGGCAAATATTCGGCCCATATGTCAATAACAATGAAGTCAACAAAACTACCGATTAGCAATAAAATATGCACATTCAAGGCAAAAGGAGTTATGACACTATTAATATAATACTAATCCAGCATAAATTGCGATGGATTCAATACAAGATAGAGACATAAAAAAGTAAGGAGCAAGGATGGCACAGTCAGTTAGTGCGCAGCCTTGGTGCAAGAGGTCCTGAGTTCGATTCCTGGATCTCGCATCCTTGTTTCGACTTCTTTCCTTTCCGTGTAGCTAAGTAGCTTTAAATACCCGTAAAACGGAGCACTGATGGAGAGGGGGGAGTAAAATGAGCGCACCGTCGACCTCAGGTTTGTCAGTTGAATTACTGTTACGAGTTATCGACGTTAAATATGGTTGCTTTACTTTACTTTACTTTTGTGGACCACGAAACCTGAGCTGAGACGCTCTATGCATGCTGTTCAACAGAGAGTCTTTAAGTGAACAAAATAATTTTCTGTTTGAGAACAACATTAACTGATAAAACCCTTACAACTTACTGTATCTTTGCAATTAAAATATTCTTATTTACTTTCTTAAAGCTGGCAGTGTCAAAAAGGACAGCCACGGAGGTACTGTCATTGTTTAGTCAATCACTGAAATTTCACTTTGTGTAAAATTCCTCTTCTTTGTTATGAAAAAGAAATAACATGTACATGTTTTTGCTCTTTAGCATTGTCGAGGATGTACTCTAGTTCAAGAAGAAACTTTATCTGTCGTATGAGATGTGGACAAGAGGAAAGTGATGGTTTATCAAGAGGGAAGGGCAATCGCTTAAAGCATTTAGATGATGAATATGCTATTGTCCACTGCACTGGTTACATCAAGGTACTAACTGATTAATAATTAACAATTATTCCATGAGCACGCGTTGGACATAAGATAGTGAATAGACAACGAGGCGCATAGCGAGCGAAATCAAAAAAAACTTGATGAGAGCGGATGCGATGTTGTGTAAGACCTTGTGGTCAGACATACGCAGGCTCATCACCCTCCAAGCTAGTTAGAGACATGGGTCTTTTTCTGAGATTATATATATATATATATATATGCTGAAGATCGCCAACCGGCGTGAAACTCAGAGTAGCAACATCTGATCTTTGCCTTGTGTGTTTACTTACTTTACTTTATATATATATATATATATATATATATATATATATATACACATAATATCGTAGAACAAAAAATCTTAAGGAGTTGTTAGCGCCATCCAAATTTCAGGTAACCTCTTGTAGAAATCAAAGAGAAGAAAATGGGGGTTGTTCAAAATGCAATAAGAAATGCGATCTCTGTAAAAATTATTTAATTCAAACTTCAAAATTTTAAAGTTCAGCTACTGGTCGTCATTATTCCATTCAACAAAAACTTTCTTGTTCATCGCAAAATGTTATTAATTTTATTTGGCCACTTGTGCCAAATGCAACCTGCAATATGTAGGCTCCACCTCGACTGAATTTAAAGTAAGATTTCGTAACCACAAGTCAAACATGCTGAAGAACAAAAGAACTTGTGAATAGCCAATTCACTTTAATAACTCTGAACATGAAATTTCACAAATCAATTTCATCATTATCAAACAAATTAGGTCTTTTGAAAATTCTTTACATCTTGAACAATTGTTACTCACTAGGGAGGCCTATTGGACTGCACAATTATTTACCCTTAATCCTCATGGTCTTAATAAAAGGCGGGAATTTAGATCGAAACGCCGCATTAATTACTACAATTGAGTAGTTGTGAGTTGACATTTTCCCAATATGATGCATTTTTATTGATATGTCACCTATAGTTCTTTATTTGTTTTTGATTGTTAAATCCATGTCACCTTGTAGCTTAGACCTTTGTTATAGTTCTTTATTTGTCTTTGATTGTCAAATCCATGTCACCTTGTAGCTTTGACCTTTGTTTTGTTAGGTTTCCTTGATTTCAATGTTTCTGCTCTGTATATATAAGCCACTGTTTTTGTGATTTGCACTCATTGTAAATAGTTTTTTAGTTTTTAACTTTTAACCTGAAGAAGGCCGAACGGCCGAAACGTCGTATTCACATCCCATTATTTATACAAACCCCATCCAGAACAGTCAAGAGTTTGTCTCTTCGTTGCTTTTTCTTACGTACACTTAACATATACATACATACATACATACATACATACATACATACATACATACATACATACATACATACATACATACATACATACATACATACATACATACATACATACATGTGCATGTATGTTACGTGTTTTTCCATGCAGAAAGTCATTCAAAATTGGGATGCAATAACCAGTTTATGGTGCCGTCCATCATAGAGATAAACCTCAGCCTTGGGACAAATTATTATGAGTGCAAATTTTGTAACTTGCGCAACCTACTATTGAAAGTGAAACCTTTAGGAAAAAGTGCAAAACATGTGTTTTATGTTGCTGAAATTCAACCTTTGAAAGTTTTAATATTTTAAGGCTAGTGGCACTTTACAAACTGTGAGCCCTCAAAGTAGGGTCCTTTATATGCCTACATGTACTTTCTGGTGTATTAATTCTAGCTCTGCAACTCAAACATTTGTCGTTGTTGTTCACAGACCTTTGGGAATAACTCAGCTGTTTGTGGTGCTGGTGACACAGACACAAATGAGACAAGCTGTTTAGTAACTATTGGGAAACTTCAGCCTACAAGTGTTCCTCAGAGCAATGATTTAATTGACTCTCCTCCGGTCACCGAGTTTATTTCCAGGCATAGCCTTGATGGCAAGTTCACGTTTGTGGATCAGAGGTAATTTACCTGTCATATAGACCTTGTTAATTAACTCTCTTGGTGAACACTTCTGTATCAGACGTCTTCTGCCCCTACCTCCATTCCTTTTACATAAAAAAAAAGAGACCCTAAACGACTTCCCAGTTTTACAATGTCAAACTTGTTTTGATTTCTTGCCTTTCAGAGTAACAGATGTGTTAGGTTACAAACCTCAAGAACTTCTTAATGAAGTGTGTTTTGATTTCTTTCATCATGATGACTTGGAACATATGATGGAGAGTTATCAGCAGGGTTTGTTTCTTACTTTTTAGGCTAGGAAGATTGGTGGGTTTGGGGTTATTGAAGTAGCAATCATCTTCACAACCGTTTCTGCTTTAGAGCGGTTTTCAATTCCCTATAAGTACAAATTTTAGCCTGACCTAACCCTAGCCTATTAACCCTCTTTCTATCCACCAAACAATTTTTCTGTCTCTTTTGTACTTATTGCAACCATCTAGTCCTTCTTTCAATCAAATTCTTAATTATCATGAACCTTGGCTTCCTGAGGTTTCCTCACCACTCGCTATTTTTAGTGCAGTCCGTAGTTGAACTTAAAGTTGTGATTTGTAGAAAGCTGTAACTGATGTAGAATTTTTTATAACTTTTTTGTAATTTATGTACAAATCTTTCCTCAGTCTAAATCAGTGGTAGTAGTGGTAAATAAATAAATAGATAAATAAATAAATAAACCAAAACTTAATCTAATTCTTCTCATTTATTCCAGCTGTATGTTTATTTTATAAATCTCTTTTGTTTTTAAAAATTCACCTTCTGGCAATGGTTTGGTCCATGTGCAAAGAATGAAGAAGAATGCTTGATTGACGTAAAAAATTACTTTGCTGAATGTGTTTTTTGTACTGGTGACAGGATGTTATGGAGCGGTTTTAGCTCAAGGCGAAATTATGCCACTATGACAATTTGCTTTTAGGTGACCTGAAACAGGTGTTTGGTATTTTTTTGGTATACGTAATATTTAATGTTTTGTTTTTGGACCTGAAAATGCCATCATTTGATTCCCTTATAACCAAATTGGTCAAAAGAAAGTGCAAAATGGAAGAGGTCTTTTTTGTTGTTGTTGTGCTAACCACCTTTATGTTTTTGCCTTTTTTTCCATTTTAGTCATGAAACTCAAAGGTCAAACCTTGTCTGTGAGGTACAGATTCCGTGCTAAGGATGGGAGCTTTGTGTGGCTCAGAACAAGCTGTCACAGCTTTCAGAATCCATACACTGATGAAGCTGAGTACATTGTTTGCTCCAACTGTGTGGTTCAAAGGTTTGTGGTTTCTGTTGAATTTGGGAAAAGCATGTTCCAGACAGGTTACCAGGTCTGTCATGTCTATATTTGGTCAAAGAAGGGCCCAGTGACCATTATGTTGAAAATATGGGTTCAGGGGGACTATACAATCACACAGAAGAATTATTCAAGGTGATCCATTGATCAACAAAATCACATGGACTAATGATAATATTTTTGTTATTTGTCCATGACCTTATTCATTAATTAACTCCCTAGCAACTCTAACTACAAATTTTTAGCATTAAAGGAGGATTTTGAGTGCTCTGAATTACTAAGGATGATTGCTTAGTTGAGGGGAGTCAAGTCAAGAAAGAATTTTGTTCATTGTCACCAAAAAAAAAAAAAAACGTTATTGTCTGACACAAAACTTACTCCAAAAACTACTCACATTAACAAGAGAATTCTCAAATTGTACATGCAACCTCTCAGTCTTATATATCATCTATTACTTCAGATGCTTATTCTATAAATAAGGATATTCCAGAAGCTCATATGAGATTGATTCGCACCTTTTAGTTTTCAATAAAAGAAACTTCATACAAGCCTCCTCTTTGCAAAATGAGGGGTGCTGTCTTTGGATTTTGGAAATGAGACGAAATGTCTGCAGGCATCCTGATACTTCACCAGGTTTTTGCCTCTTGAAAAATCCTATGGTTCACAATCACAACACTCTATATCAACTGCATTTTTGAAACCTTGAGAAAACATCTGTACATTTGATGCTTGTTTATCTTGTTCATGTGCTGTATATCTTAACTTGTTTAACATGCATGTTTAGAAAGCCTCAAATAGCTCTCCGTCAGCACTAGTTTGCTAGGATTGAAATAACATATCATACAGTACCGCTTCAGGATAAACAAACAATGCAGACGCAAAAGTAACATGCAATTCACATGTATACACTTTTTTTTACACATCTAAAATTGCGTATCATATATGCATTTGTCTCTTTGTTTTTAATAACCATAATTTTGCTTTTCCTGCATTGTTTATGTGGACAAAAGAATAAATTGCATAACCGCAGACAAGTCGAAAATTTACATACAGAACATCCCTTCAATTACTGTCAATTTCAATCC
>OX421448.1:60979236-60981736 GCA_949126865.1 Montipora capitata
CACAACAGTATTACAAAAATTGGTGGCAAGAATCCAAAACTGTGATCTCTAAGCAGGGGCGGATCTAGGGGAGAGTGCAGGGGGTGTGCATTTCCCCCCTCCCTTGAGATAACCTGCAGCTTTCCAGTACAACTGGTATTCTGCAAAAAAATGTCACCAGTCCCCTACCCCATTCCTTAGTTGTGCACCCCGTCCTAACAAGAATCCTGGATCCACCCCTGCTAAGGTACATACAGCATCGCACTTTCGTACATGTAGACTGTCCTGTTAGTAGCTGGCAAAGCTTTTCTGAGCTTCAAAGTGGATAATAATTATGTCAACAGAAAGAACAAGAATAAGTTTAAAAGGTGATCACGCATTTGGGATCTTTGCTACGACTAAGTGTAACAAATCAGTTTGCTTATCGGTACCTTAATTCTTCTTAGGAACCTCAGGGGAACAACTTTTAAGAACATAAATGTACTTGCTCACAGTAACAGGACATTTTTTATCATTATTATGGGCTAAACCAAACCTTTTTGACATACAGCTACTCTTATCTCACAGGAGAACAGAGGGCTTGTGGAAATTTGAAAAGGGTATTCTGAAACTATTGATTTATAGCTATGGAAATAATAGTAAATTAGAGCGAGTTTTAATCGAGTGTCGTAAAACCAAAACCAAAGTAATCACTTTGGCCAATCAAAAAGGACGGAGACAATCCAGTGAACCAATCAAAACTCAAAATAATTTCACGTAACCAACACAACCTGGGAAAATGTGCACGCACGAGCCACGATTGATCTTGGTTTCACCTGTGATTGGTTGAAAAAGTGATATGAGAACTTTGAACTAATGGCTGAGTGAAGTAATCATAAACCAAACCAATTCGCTAATTACTTTTGACACGATTGAAAACCGCTCTATTGCTGTGGTACTAAAGTTAACACTCGATAGGAGCAAGGCACATTGTGTTTTAATCAATATTGATGTAGGCAACTTTAGAGAGTGGTTTGTCTGGTAATCAAGAACATTTTAAATCATCTTATGGCATTCTCCTTTCATTTTAACCCCAGGGATCCCCTCTGATTCCCAATGGACAGGTTTCTTCTCATCCTTTATTCCCTTTTATGGTGACATGGAATTTTTGTTTAATATACAAGCAACCTCTTCAGTTTGCTCTCCAGTGCAAGTCATGTGAAGCTTTAGCTAGCTTCTTGTACAGGGTTCGTACAGGTCATGGAAAACCTGGAAAGTCATGGAATTGAAGTATTTCAGTTTCCAGGCCTGGAAAGTCATGGAATTTAATGGCCGGTCATGGAAAGTCATGGAAAATTATAGTTACGTGTGGTACGTAAATTATTGCAGAAGTGGAAGCAAGGACAAAATAAATTTCAGGCGAGTTATGTCTGAAAATACTCCAAATACAAGGACGATTTTGACAATTTTCGAAACTGGCAGCTAAAGTTTAGGTCATGGAAAACTGGAAAAAGTCATGGAAAAGGTCATGGAAAGTCATGGAACTTGAACAACTCTTAAGAGTACGAACCCTGTTGTAGCGGAGCTCTGCTTGCCTTCCCTGGAGCACCATTGGTAAGAATATGGTAACCCGTCTGTGCAAGAATATTTGTTCCTGGTCACTGTATGTTCATCCACCCTCCATATATATTAGCTTAGCCCTGAAAATTTGAAGGTGTGAATAGGTGATTCTAAAATCCATTCTTTTCTGATACAAATGCATCTTTGAATGACAAACTAGTAATGTACATGAATAATTTCTCCACCAATATGATTGGCTACGAGAAATGCAGTTTCCTCATTCCCAGGGTCTCTCTTGTAACCAGTTACAAGAGACACTGGGATCTAGGTTGAAAAGAGGTAACAAACCAAGCACTTTGATTGGACAATGAATAATGCAACTCACAAATAACCAATCAAATGTGAGCTTGGATGACCCAAAATTTGGGTATGCGATGTATGATAGATTAGGTACACACACACCTCAGTAAATGCCATTTCCCATGGTAATATTACCGGTGTCCCGTTGTGCTCTTGTACCTCAGGCAGCCAAACACTTTTCCAACTTTTTCATGGGCGCTCTATCTGATCTTTTTTTACGTATCCATGGAAATTTACCTTGGGAAATGCCGGTCACACACACTAAATGCAGTTTCCGGTGGTAAAAGGGTCATCTTTACCGCAGTAAAAGTGCCCCATGTAATTGCATCTATGATACATGTTCATTGCTGTGATCTTCTTACGTCTACAAAACTCCAGCGATAAAAATTCAAACGCGCTTTATTCTTCATTCAACTGCCTATGACGGCGCGAACTCAACCCATGCGGTGAAAGCGAAAAGCGGTTAAGCCTAGAAAACAAACAGATACAAAAATTACTTAGTAAAATTAACTAATCGTAAACAGAAACTCGACGAAAAGATACACTTACATTTGTTAGGAGCTGGTAACTGAACATTGACTGCTCGAAGCGAAGAAAGTAACAAACAAACTGCAGAAAGCGA
>OX421448.1:60986736-61051736 GCA_949126865.1 Montipora capitata
AGGTACTATCTCAACCTCCAATCTTATAGCAGTAGATAATGCATTCCATAGATTAGTTATTCAGATGAAGAAAGAGTTGCTGAAAAGAGAGGTATTAGCAGTTTTGTTATTGAGAAAAAGCCCACAAGAAGACATTACTAAACAACAAAGCACCAAAACACCATCTAAACACTAACCGACAAAGGTTGGATTTGAGATTAAACATCGTTTTAGGCTTAATTAGGTTTCGGTGTTTCGTGGTTTAGTAATGCGTCCCACAAGATCCCCGACAGGAACATCCACTACAAAATTGAACAAGGTTATCTCGGTTAATGTCAATAAGTCCATAAATACACTTCTAGAAAAATAGTAAATCAAGATATTCCAGCCAGTAGTTAATAGGTAGGAGGTTAAGGTTCAAAAGTCTGTCCTTGTATGAGAGTTCAGAGTTCTTGCAAATAAAACGAGTAGCTCTCCTTTGGATATTTTCTACTTCCAGCATCAATGTGGGAGATTGTGGTGCCCGAAGCTGTGAAGCGTAGCACAGGTTAGTCAGAGCACACAAGGGAGATATAAAGCAGCTTCAGGGAATTCTTCTTGAGGTCACCCGAGCAGTTCCTTTTTAGAAATCCAAGCATTCTATTAGATTTTCCAACCATTTGAGCAATGTGTGCAGCCTGCAATATCGATATTGTCAATCAAGTGACAAGTAATAACTTATTAACTCCAAATCAGTGGGCTTACAGAAAAGCTCACTCCACTGAACTACTTATTGTTCACCTTACAGAGAAATGGGAGAGGTTTGTTGATAGCGGCCTCATAGTTGCCGGTTGTGTTCGTAGACTTTAAGAAAGCTTTTGACAGTGTATTGCACTTCCACCTGTTAGAGAAATTACACAGGCAGTTTGGCATCAATGGTCAACTCTACACCTGGATGAAGAATTATCTGTTGGATCAAAAGCAGTTTACGGGGATAAATGGTAAACAATCTTTCTTCGAAAATGCAAGTTAGGTGCAGAGTTCCACAGGGTTCAGTTTTAGGCCCTACTTTGTTTACATTGTTCAGGAACGATTTACCTTCATCTATTACATCTGGAGATACAGTTGTACATTTATGTAGACGTAGCTTGTAATTTACTAAATGTGTACTTGAAGAGCTTTTCACCTGGTGTACAAAAAAACCCCATAACTCCTCCTCCTGGCAAATGCGAGGTAATGTTACTCTCCAAAGCTTGGCTTAGAGGTCCGCTGCCTGCCATTTGTATCAGCGATTATAAAATACAAGGCCAAGACCAGACTTCTGGATGTCAAAATTTGGCAAATAAATTGAGCCTCCTGAAGAAATCCAAGTTTCTACCAAGTCTTGCGTACGAGTCATTTTATCTGAAGGTTATCCAGCTATCCTTTACGTACACGTTGCCAGTGTGGGGAGTGTAAGTCAGACCAATTTTTTTAAGACATTGCTGTGCTGCCAGGATCATTTTTGGTTTTCCATTCAACATGCCAACAGTTGACGTTTTAGCTACTGTAAAGTGGAACAACTTAAATTAATGCATCAATGTAAACTTTCTATAATGAAGCTTTTCTATGAAGGTTTCTATGGTATGCTTCCACACGCTTTAGCTGAACGGTTGATAACCCACAGCAACAGATCTGTTTCAAGAATGAATGGGTTGATACACTGTAGCTCCCAGTTTTGCATCCATTGCCTTTAGAGGGGCTGCTCTCTGGAACGCCATAGGTTGTTCAAAATGTTCTATTTTAGATTGCATGGACATGACATCCTTTTTGAAAAATGTCGTTAAATGTTATGCTTTTAACACTTTTAATTTCAATGTTTTAGCCCTGCATATTATCAATAATAGATCTGAGAATTTCATATATTTTTAATGGTCTTCTTAAATTTTTAAAATGCCTATTTTATTATGAATGATTTTATTTTATTCCCTCAATTGTAGTTTTAATAATTTTAGAATTTTATCACTAATTTGTAATTTTGTACATGATCCCACAAGCCTTTAGCTTTGAATTTAATATCATGTATAAATAAAGCATGTATTGTATTATTGAGACTGCGTGTAGTGCCTTTCAATAATAATAATAATGATAATAATATTATTATTATTATTATTATTATTATTATTATTATTATTATTATTATTATTATCTTGTTTTCGCACATTGGATTTCCAATGGAACTTCAGTACTCCAGGAAGCTTGGTGACAACAAGTCTCCTCAAACTTCTAGGACCTTCTTAAGAATCCTTGCCGTGTTCAGAATAACACTTTTCTGAAGCTCATCTATCTTGGTCTCTATACCAATATTATTATTATTATTATTAATATTATTATTATTATTATTATTATTATTATTATTATTATTATTATTATTATTATTATCATCAACCAGCAAGCAAATTCTTATCCACACCACAAATGAGAAGGTGAAAGAGCAAAAAAACCTCCTCACAGGCTAATTTTTTTTTTTTTTTTTTTTTGCAAGGATACAAGTGCTGCAACATGAACACAAACCAAGAAACATACTCCATAGACAATAAGTGTAGGGTACTGCCCTTGTGATGAGGTTGCCATCTTAGGGCATGAGGGCCTGCAATATAGATAGCAACAGAGCCTTAGGGCGGCTTGTGTAAACAATAACTAAAATTAATCCTTGTCATCACTATAAACGTCGCAAGCGTGAGCACAAGCTGAAGAAACATATGCAGAAGCGAGAACTTGTCATTAATGTTTGGCCTAAAGGCGCAAAGGACACAACAATCTTGCAGAAGCAAATGTTTCCCCATTGCAGCACCTGCTACCCGAGAAGCAAAAAAATTAATGTTCCTGAATTTGTTTAAAAACCTTTTTCCTCCTCAGCAAATGTTTTCTCGTTTGCGCACCAAGGAAACCTTTGGGAAAACAATGTTTTCACAACAATGTATCCTTGTTATGGAGGTATATTTGTGACAAAATTCAATACTGAAATAGAGTTATTGAAATCCTGAATGCCTCTATCCATATCTGAATGGCAACAAGCCAATTCAGCAAAGAGCCATGACGGAAATAGGCATAAAGCAAAGAGGCATAATGCAAAGAGGCATGACGCAAATAGCCATAACGTAAAGAGAAATAACGCAGAAATGCATAATGCAAATACTCATAATGCGAAAGGCGTAACACAAAATAACCATAATGCAGAGACATAGTGCAAATGCCCTTTGAAGAATGGAGACTAGCTGTGTACTCCGTAAATAATTTCAGCTCTAAAAAAACTGTCAATCGATTGTTCTAGGGAAAGGACATATAATTGCTGTTGAACTACTTCGTCCAGTTTACGTTATGCCTCTTTGCGTTATGCTTCATTGCGCTCTCCTTTTTGCGTTGTGGCCATTTGTGTTGTGTCTTTGCATGATGCCTTTTTGCGTGATGCTTATTTGCGTTATGCTTATTCCCCTTATGGTTATTTGCGTGATGCCTATTTGCGTCATGGCTGTTTAAGTTATGGCTATTTGGGTTATGCCTCTCTGCGCTATGCCTCTTTCCGTGATGGCCATTTGCAGAATCAGCTTGTTCCCATTCAGCTTTGGATTGATGCATTCATGATTTGGATGATCTTATTTCAAATACTGATATTGAATTTTGTCATAGATTAAGATATACCTCCATACCTCGTTGGGCGCTTAGAAACATGATAAAGACGCTGGTAAGCTGTGACCACCCTAAAAATAAGAGAGAGCTTAAGGACGGTGCCTACTATTGTTATTGTGTATACATTCTGTGCATCTCCAGATACTCGGGTTTCCTATCGCCGATGGTTACGAATGCAGGGATATTTTTGCGCAGTTTAAAACTATGCAGAAAAACTAGATCTTCGTAAGTACTCTTGGTATCCAAAAAGAAAATTGGGGCTAACCATGCATTCTTTAGAGATAATTAAGCTTCAATTTGAGAAAGAACGCCATACATTCCTTTGTATTTAAGAGCTTTTTACAAATATTGTTCATGAATAATCTTTGAAAAATGTGTGGTTACCCCCAATTTTCTTTTTGGGTTTCAATAACACTTATTAAGATCTACCTTTCCTGCATAATCATAAAATCGGGGCAAAAATACCTTTGAATTAGTAGGCACCGTCCTTATTAAGCACGCGCGTTTTTGAGACGCGGACGGCAACCGGAAGAGAACATTTCGCGTGCCAGGGCAGTGGTGTCTCCCAGAGTTTTATATTTATCATCTCTAATGGAGAAAAGATACTTAGTAATGTAAATGTGGTTGTGTGAAGACAAGTTAAAAGGGAAAACAGCTCACTTCCGGTTGTTGTCCGCGTCTCAAAACGCGCGTATCGATACGTACGTACATATATGCAACAAATTAGTCTTAAAGCTGCAGATTGTCAGTAGTTTTACGACGACAAGTAATACGAGAACCACAAAACAACAAATACAACAAAAACACTGCAAAACTATTGTAGACAAACCTCCTTCTAGTGTCAATTCGGCGTTAGGAACTTGACCACAGAAATAGAGCGGGAGACTGGAAACTTGATCATCTAAGTTACCTTATGATTGGCCCGTGAGCGTTTTTCCAAAAAGTTACCGGTACCTACAGTCCGTTCTATGAGCTTTGTTGATTGGCTGAATTAAATGCCTGTCAGTGAAAGACTTTGTTGTGATTGGCTAATGAATTAGAAACCGTTCATCGTGGTGCTGAAGGTCTCATGGCGCATGACGAATGGCTTGCGTTAGCGCCTGGGAGAGGAGGGATCCTAAAAACTACTTTGACCAACTAGTTGTAATTTTGAAGTATTTTCTCCCGCATTTTGAGCTTTATGGAGTGCATACACGTGGGGCAAGCTGTGAAAGTCAGTTCCCAGCTTATTCAGAAGATCCGCAAGGAAAAGTCGACGCAGTGGACATGTTCAAGTAAGATTCAAGTTGAAATGGACGATTCTAGTTTTTTGGTTTCAACATTGATTACCGGTGCTTCGTTTTTCGATCACCAGAAACCTGATTCATATATATCTTTCAAAGCTTGTAGATCAACCAAGAGTCCATGGATTTGTCTGCGTTGTGGAGCGATCAACTGTGGCAGGTACAAGGGTAAATTAGTATCATCGTATTCTGCGGGATGTGTTTAGCGAAGGAATGCCGCGTTGTTTTTCTCTTTTACAAGTTGTTCAGCCGTATTTTTTTAATCAGGTGATCGTTTTACATTGCCAGGTACGTGAATGGTCATGCCAAAGCACACCACGAAGATAATCAGCAGCACTCGATCTGTCTGGATGCCAGTTTAACCGCATTTTGGTGAGGGCCTGTAGCTTCATATCATCCTTAGCGATGTCACCAATCGCTTCTTAACAACAACATGTGTTCGCTCATTTCTGATAACTTTTCTTTTACTTTTCTACAGCTACGCTTGTGACGAGTTTGTTATTAACGATACCAAGTCGGGAGACATACAGAGGGTTCGAGAAATCATGTTGGAACGAGAAAACAGGTGAGGCCAATCCAAGAATACTCAGAAGTAAATATATCAGCCTAAACTTTTTTTTGTACTTAGTATTTCTTTCTTTTACGTGACAAATTTCGTTACGTATACTTTAAGATAAATAATTTTCTTCTAAACAAATGACCAGATATTTGTCCAAAATGTTGGGTTGTAATGTTTTTGTTTAATATTTCTACACATACAAAACAGAAATATTTCGTAATGCAATATTATTGTTTGTTTTGTTTTGTTTTGTTCTGGGTGCCAGCCATTTTGTTTTAACCCCATGATCCTCTACGTGTCACATGTTAAGAATGATGGTTATCAGTGATTGTTCATTTTTTTGTTCTTTGTTAGTAAATATGTATCAGCTGTTTTGGGTGATTTGCATAAGTCATGTCTCTCAGACTGCTTTTGAATTTTCACTTGGTATGAAGATTTCAAGCAAAATATTTAATTTTTGTTGGCATCAGCATAACAAGGAAAATGTTTTGAAATAATGGGTGATTTCCATAAAACCAAAAATCTGAAAAGAAATGGGCAAGGAATCAAAATATTGGAACAAAAATAAATTATTCTGGAAAACAATTTCGGAGATTTGGGGCATATGTCGTGAAGGGGTCCTAAAGTTCTGGAATTCCAGAACAGTCAGAAAATCACATCCCATTGGTTCAGTGGTTGTCACTGTTTACCCTCTTACGCTCAACTTGTTGATGTGATTAATTTCAAGCAGCTAACCAGACAATGCTTTCCCGAGAGTCTGCTTTTCTTTTGGTCTGCACCAAGAACGCGGACTCTGGCCACTTGCAAGGCAGGAAGTCCGCAAATCAGGGATTTAATTCCGGCTCATTCATGCACGCTCAGAAATTTGAAACAACGGTGGTGGTTGTCACTATGCCTGTGCATAAATTAGAAGTGGCCAGATTCCGTGTTCTTGGTGCTGACCAAAAGAAAAGTGGACTGTGGAGATGAGATTGAACTGGCCCTGCAAGGTGGCTATCAAATGTTTATTGATTATTATTGAAAATAATGATTTGTAAATAATAATAACATTTTGCTGCCCTAGATTGTAGGTTGGGGGTAAGGGGTGTGTGTTTTAAACCAAGTTTGTGACTTGTTTGAGAGTTGTGAATACGTAAATGTTTTTGTTAAACCTTTGGCAGTACAATACAGGGCAACAACTTTGTGGCTAAAATTTGCAAAATTGAATTTTCATATCTTGTTGCAAAATTACAACTGAATTTTTAAATAACAGTAATCGGGTCACCGTTGGATGTCAATTTGCATAGTTAATTATTGGTCCCATTTTTTTCGTGGCAGCAGTAAATCATTACTGATAAGCAATTGGAGAAACAGAGTAAAAATTGGGACTTCAGATTGATGCAATGTTTCGTTTTGGAATCTTCGTCAGCTTGTCGGAATCATAACGCATGAAACATAAAACGAAACATATCTATTTTAAATCAAGTCGTGAACTATTTACGCATTGATGTAAATTGTCGATCAAAGTAGAGGTTGTAATTGAAAATCTGAAAGCCTTTAGATGCAAAATATACCTCAAACCTCGTGAAAGATAAATATGACAAACACTAAAGCGAACGAATGGATCCTAAACAGGAAATTTTGGCAACCTCAATGATAAACTGACTGAAACTAAAAATTGTAGACTGCTGGCAGTCTCTTGGAGTTAGTCCAACCACCCGCTTTGGTCATGCAAGCTATCTGGGGGGAGAATGGTGATCGAGCAATAATATAGGAACTGCACGATCTTATGTATAACTGGCGCGTTCAGAATCTCCCGTTGCAGTGACCAGCAGTGGGAAATTCGGATTGGTCTGTGGACATTGGACCACTGTCAGATTTTTTTGACAAGTTAATTACTTCTTGTCAGATTATGATGTCAATTTGTCTTCGATTTTCCTTGGGAAAAGAGAAGCATGATATTGCTTTTGCTATTGCCATCTGTCGTCACTTTCACTAATTAGAATAACAGATTCTGAACACGTCAGATACAGAAGATCTTGCAGTTCCTATAGCTTGGCTCAATCACCATTCTCCCCTCAGCTCGCTTGCTTGACCAAAGTGGGCAATTCAACTAAATCGAAAGGGACTGCGAGCGGTTTATAAAGATTGTTGCAAAATCCATGTTATCTCTGTTTGTTATTATTTAGTAATGTAGTGAAACAATACAAAATAAGCTGAGTTTTTGGGTGACTGTCGTTGTATTGCTAGCAATTAGGATGGAAAACAGGTAACAAAGAAAGCAAAATTTTAATCTCTATCCCATCTCAGACTTGCTATACAACACCTAATATTCAAGCAACTGATCAGTTTCCAGGAAAATGATACCCTAATGTAGACTAAAAATCTCTGATTTCTATACCATACCCTATCCCAGACTAAATTTCGTGACATCAATACCCTTCCTGCATTAATCTATCCGTACCCTAATAAAATGTGCTGCCATGACATATTTTTTTAATTTACTAGGAAACGCCATTTACAGGATTCTAGTTCCCCAGAAAGACACAAGAAAACCTCTAAGGCAGATGTGAGTTTAAAGCAAAACAAAATTAACATATAATCATCACATGGGTTTTATTAGAAGCCGGGACCCACGTACTAGCACCCATCTATGCTGAGTACAGTACCTGCCTTTGCTCAGAGCAGGTCTCAAGATCAAAAGCCAGACTACATATAGGGGTGCCTGCTTACTCTATCAAAAGGTCCCTGTTAACCCTTTGACATCCAAACCAGCCTAAACTGGCCAGACTTAGAACTTTACTGTAACGCCAGAGGATTTTACTCTGTCTAATGCCGGACAATTTTACTCGTCAATGGGGAACCCCTGGAAGTCAATGGGTTAAAATTAATCTAAGCTAACATGCAAAAAATGAACAAAATTCACTGTCCGGAAGGAGAGATATAAACAAGTAAAGTTGCAAAATCAGGAAAAATGAGGGGGTTACAAGATTGCATTGTGCAATTGCATTGTGTTTAATATCATGATAATGTTTTCATCTCTTTGTAATCAATAAAAGTATATGGGAAAAGCACACCATGTCTAGCAGGTGCTTGATTGGTCAACCATAGCTTTATAATATTACTACAACATTTGGAAAGCTAAGATTAAGCAACATTTGCACTATTTGTGTTTAGCAAGAAAACCTTGGACGGGTGAAGTATCTTCCTGGCCTTCGTAATCTTGGAAACACATGTTTTATGAATGCAGTTTTGCAGTCGTTGAGGTAAGGTACATGCAGTGCCATAAAGTAGGTCTACAAAGGAGTTTTCCAACAGTCATTGTGCTTTTTTCACAACATCCACAGCCAGTAAGACCTGATAGAAAATCTCAGACATTTTGTAACAGTGGCCTTGGCAAAATGCATTCAGAGTGAAAATGGGACCCAGACTTACAAACAAATCTCAATGTAACACAAAAACCCCAATTGGAGCTTGGCAAATGCAGCAAAAGACAGGGGTTTCTTAATGTTACAATAATATTGGCTTTCCCCTTTCACTGCAGATAAAGCAAGTCTCAAATGTTACTCTGGGCATCTTGGGTAGATTAAAGAAGTGTTTGTTCTGAAGAAACTGTATGTTGAAATTTTTAACCATAAATAGACCTTTTACCAAGATAAAGAGCCGCTGTAGACCTTGTCCAGTAAGGACATTCTCTTTTTTTTTATTGACAGTAACATTCAGTCATTCAGTTGTTATTTCAAGGACCTTCCAGCATTTGAACTCCATACTGATAGTTCATGTGGAAAACAGCCTTACTTCACAAGAAGCAGGAAAACAGATGAAGGGTGAAAAAATAAATTCCCATTACATTATTATTTTCCACTGACATGTTGGTGTTTATGGTATGAGATTGTACCAACAGGACTAATTAATAGACTCAAACATTAACTTTCAGTTCTGTGGTGGAAGAGTTGCGCAAAGTGCTGTGTGCACTTTGGCATGGTGGAGGGGTCCCACACTCTCCCGATGCTCTCTTCTCTGTTGTGTGGAAAGTAGTTCCACGGTTCAGGTAGGTGGGTTCGGCTTTCAGAGTCCAGACCCCAGATGTTCAAACAATGGATAGCGCTATCCAGCAGATAAACACTAGCAAAACCAATTGAGTTATCCAGTGGGCGGTGATTTATCTGGCAGATAGCGCTATCCATCATTTGAACAACTGGGGCCAGGTCGCTAATTAGCTAGTATTTAAGGTTCTTTATGTTCCCATTCAAATTCTGGTAAGAGTTTTCCTGATGATTTCACTGTCAGTGCTGACTTCAGAGATTTAAATCTTCCCAAATCATATCATTTTACTGGCATTGTTGGTTGAAGTATTGTTCCTGGAAAGAGATGTTATGATTACGTTTTCTTGATTCATTATTTCATTGAATTCATTTTATTTATTATGTCATATTTCAGAGGCTACCAGCAGCAAGATGCACATGAATTTATGCACTATTTGTTGGACAGAGTACACACGGAACTTCTCTTGTCTCCAAAATGTTACGGAACAAGTGAGACCATTATAACAGGGATTTTTGGTGGACTTTTACATAGTGAGGTACAATAAGAAACAGTGAACACTCCTTTTCTCACTGCGCCACTCAGAAATCTGAACATTTTTTATGGACTGTTATTGTGTTCAGGAAAAAAGACTGATTATGATAGAATATTACATATTATTAGCTGGTTTTTTTTTTAGGTTTGCTTGGTTATCCTGAATTTTACTGGTCAAATCCCCTTAATGGCTTTTCAATTTCTTTCAGGTGAAGTGTCTAGTCTGTGGAACTGAGTCCAAAAAGTATGATCCATTTTTAGGTGAGCTTGGTGTGCATAATGATGAAATTTCACAAAAGAGCTGACGACTCAGCAAATATGGTGGATTTGGCGAAAGTCCACCAACCCTAACCTAACCCAACAAAAGCAGTTGATTCACAGAAAATGGCAGATTCACCTAAACTTCGCCCAAGAGTCAACCACTCAGCCAGTAATGGCAGAATTTCACCAAATTCTTTATTTTTGTCATTACTTGTATTTCTGGACATGGTGGTAAACAATTTCAGGATGATGACCTTAAAAAAATTGTTTTTTCAATCTAAGTTATATAATGAGTATGTGTAACTTTTTGGGGAATTGTCTTCTTTTTGCTGGTTCTGGTAAATAATTGAAAAATATTAAAAAATTATGTCACCCTGACAAGGCCAAAAACAATATTTGGCAAGTTTATTCCCTTATTCTAAAAAGTGTGCCTAAAATTGTTTATGAATTGTTTATGAAGTGCTCAACAAAGCGCAAAATGAAAAGTTTTTGTTTTGCTCTGAGAATTTCAAGGTTTTCGTTGTTTCAGACTTTCAGTGGTGTTATTGGCCATGAAGACTGTGAATTGATCAGTGCATTTTAAGAATTTACAAGTTGATTAGAACTAATTAAAGATCACCAGGGATCAGAGGCGGGGGTAAAGTGTCCGACAGTCGTGCATCTAGTAACCAGGAAAAAATCCCTGGCTCCACCCTTGTCTGACAGATGTACCTTCTTCTCCTTGTAATTATCGACTTGATTTATGTTTTGTTTTATTATCGACTTGGTTACTTTTTTTTCCCAAATTACAATAAAAAATGTAGAACTGGACTAAGAAGTCAGATGATCTTCAATATCGTCTATACATTAATGTTTTCAACAGATTTGTCATTGGAGATTCCAGCTGAATTTCAATATAGAAAGTCAAAGTTGAAAGAATCACAAATGTGTCAGCTTCAAGGTATGTTTGTCCACATAATTCTTTTTTTTGTCAGAGTGTCTGGTTGTTTGCACCAATCACATGTATGTTTTTTGATCTTTTTGTTTTCTTCTTGCAGATTGCTTGAATCATTTTGTTTCACTAGAGGAATTAGCAGATTCTGAGCTTTACATTTGTCCAAACTGTAAAAAGAGACAGAGATCTACAAAAAAATTCTGGCTCAGAAGATTACCAAATGTAAGGACAGAATAGTTTACCCTGATGTGTCTCATGTATGTTTCCTTAGCACCTCACCTGCAAAATAATTTTAAGGTTTAGTTCTAAGAATGCTGTCATTTTTCTTTGCCAGTAAGGGTGAATCGAGTTGGGAAAGGGCTCACTCGTTAATGTGTTTAACATAAATTATTGCAATGTGCAAATGAAGCTTTTGTGCAAAAGAGAAGTTTCCAAATAGACAGAGACAGACATAGTCTGAAATAGAATGCCCAAACCTCTTACACTTCCCTTTTTTATCTACGAGCCAAGGTATTCTGTGTTTCAATTACTCTGTTCACATGTGAATGGGCTGCCGTTGTGCACAGGCCACACCCCAACTTTTGATCGCATTTTCTTAGGAGGAAAAATAGTGCTTTCTTAATATGATAGCCTCCCACACAGACGCTCTTAGGGCTTTGTTACGTATTTTCCCCACCAACAACTGCTGAAATGAAAAATCACTTGCATTTGTGGATTATGGACCAATCAGAGGCTGTTTTCCTGTTTTGGGTAAACTCATGTTTACCATCCGCAGCTCCAAAACGTCGTGTTCTTAACCTCCCTATTAAAATGATACATGACCTAATCTTTCAAAGTTACCCAAAGATTGCCTTGTAGTTTCAATTAACTTAAGCATGCATTCTTCTTTGTACTATTTGTACTACATGTACTAAATGTTTTTAAAAACTGCAGCCTTTACATGTACATGTACGAGTTATGTTTCCTTAATCTTACTTTCTTAACATTTCAAAGGTTTGTAAGTAAAACTACAACTACTGGCTTCTCCAAATGAAGTCTCAAATATCCAACTCTTATTTCCAATGTCTTTTTATGCAGACTGTAGTCTCATTTAATTTGTTCGTATTTAAGGTTTTGTGTTTGCATCTCAAGCGCTTCAAGTTTCAAGCTTTCCATCGAAGTAAAGTGGATACATATGTCCAATTTCCTGTGCGGGGACTGGATATGGGTCCCTACTGTATGCAAGATCAGGTAAAAAGGTTATTGTGAAAGCACTAACTTTTTGGCAAAGAATAATGCACATGATTATTAAAAGAATTGTTTAAGTGATCTTTGCATTACATTTGCTTTCCACTAGAATCGAGATAATGGACTTCAAAATTTCCTGATAACGTAGCTTGAGGAATAATAATATTGAGAAAACACTTGCACGCATCTTGAAAGAAACATGCGTTACTCAAAAATAATTTGTCTTACTTTTATGCACTATTCAATCGAAACCACCCCCCCCCCCCCTTCCACACCCCCGGGACGGAGTGGGGGAATATCGGGGACATGGCCGTGGTATTACGCTTTTGTACCTATGCATTTCTCCGCGGGTACGAGGACAGTAACCGTTTGTTAGAATTAGCAGGGATTTTTTCGCCGGGTTTAAATTGCTAGCCTTGACAGAGTGCGACTGGATCCAAGCATTAAAAAACGTTCCAGACGTTGCACCAATACAAATTGTTGAGTGCCTGTGATATTATATTTTAATATTTCAGTTGCCATCTCGATTTAGGAAGAAAATTGGTTTGACAAGTCAGTACCTAATAACCATACAGTGTTTGGCCAATAAGTATTTAGAAATGCACAAATTCGGCTAAGGCGAGGTCATTTGTCACCTGACCTTAACTGGGTAAAACAACAAAGGATTTGTTTGGGTAACATTTCTTTCCGTTCCCTCCTGTCTGCTTTCCCAGATTCTGCGCACTGCAAAGGTATACACAACAATTTTATTACAACAAGTTGCAAAATTAGTAGAGACACCTCACCTTCTTGGGGCGTTATTAATTTAACTATTGTCTCCCACACTGCAGCCCTCTCCCCCCTTATCAATGTTGCTATTCGAGAAGAGTAGGGGATGAAGTTCCTGGTTTTGTGGCTGGTCCTCTGTGAGTATATGGGTGGGTGGGTATACATGTAGCAGGTCCACATCAGCTTAATAGCTGCCAAAATTTCAACCTGCCCAAACAAATAAATAAATAAATAACATTAACATACTTGAAAGTTTCACTTTGTGCCGCAGGCTTTGCCCCCCCCCCCGGATCCGTCACTACAGATTTGGTTGGTAATTTTGGTTTGCGTGTTATAATTTTTAACCTTAAATTCTAATTTTCAAACTATATTAAATGCTAACACGCAAACCAAAATTACACATTGGCACACCGCTAACAGTAATGAAGCCGACAATTACTCCAAGCCTTTGCCAAAAAGAATACTCTATTTTCATTTAGATTTGCGCATTTTTTCCCTTTTATTGTTTTTCCAATTTTTTCACACTTCCGTTTTGTATATATTTCCTTCTCGCGTATTTACATCTTAGTTTTTAAAGGCTTTAGTCTGGAAGCCGAAAGCTTACGTTTTTAGTATACATAAAATTTTTAACCAAAGAACGCTTTTTTACCTGAATATGTCTCCAAAACCTGGTTACTCTTCTGTTTTTAATTATATTAAATCTATTTCTTATATTTCGTAATTAATTACTCTTTTGAGAAACCACCCAAATATACCCGAAAATCATCAAAAAATTTTCAGAACTCCCTAAAACATTGATTTGTGTAAGAGCATAGGGTTTTGGCGCTGCTTAAAACGCGAACGAGATATTTCCATTAAACCGATTTTGAGCGGTATGAAAACGCCTCTCAGGTGTACCGCCGCCTTAAGTGGTATCAAAACCTCCAGGTTCTTGTGCTACTTGATGCTTGTTAGTGCTAACCAAGCTACAGTCAACCTGGCCTGGGTTGCTCGAAGCATGGTTAGCGCTAACTAGCATAAAATACCATGGAAACCTATAGGTTTTAATACCACTTAACCATGCTTCGAGCAGCCGGCCCCTGGCTGACAATTAATTTGTCTTGTTCTTGTCTGTTTTTGCAAAGGACGAAAATCCCAAAGCATATTTGTTTGATCTGGCAGCGGTTGTTGTTCATCATGGAAGTGGGTGAGTATGATGACGACCTGTGCGTTTATGTTGCAAGTGAGAAGTGAATTGAATTGGATCATGCTGGACATGTATTGATAAAGATGAATGTATGATGCTTATGGAAAGTTACAGGAACAAAGTACATTCCCAGTGATTCTGTAAACAGACGTTGTTTTTAGCCTTTCTGTTAACCTGCACAAATTACACCACTTTCAAAAGTGTCAAATCTTACCTCTGATCATGCACACTTTCACTTGCTCCACTCTAGAAAACAACTTCAAAATGCAACGTAAGGCATGCGTTTAAAAAACGCCTGTTTCGGCTAACAAAGAAAAGGTGGATATCGTCGAGTTACGAGCTCTTCAAGTTGCCCCTTAATAGTTCCTGTTTAATAACTGAAAATATGTTCTTTTGCCTTGGTTTCAGTGATCTGTTATGTCTTTCTATTTAGTGGTAATGCGTTTTTATCCAACTTGAAGTTAAGCAAGTCTCTCTCTCTCTCTCCTACTCATCCTTTACTTATATAGTGTGCAAAGTTGATTGTTGTGTGTTATTTTGTAGCGTGAGTGCTGGTCACTACACGACGTTTGCTTTTCATGAAGGTGAGATAATGTGGTCAAGATATTTCACTGTATTCCCACTTTGAAATCTTCCAAACAACTGAGCAAGATACATATTTATATTTCTGCCATTCAATAATAATAATCTGCCTTTTTTTTGTCAGGACACTGGTATAATTTCAATGACAGTACAGTAACGAGGTCTGATGAAGGTCACGTCAGTGGCAGCAAAGGTTACATTTTCTTCTATACTCGTCGGCATCCCAACATGGCCATCCTCGATAAAATTAGGAAATAAATTTTCGGTCTCTTAAACCATTATCTATCTGCTAGCAGAGTTTTTTTTCTGTCTCGGCGCTTCGGTTTTGCTTGTCCTATCACGGCTGCCTTTACAACTGCTATTTTCTTTCCTCGCGGGAAAAACCAGAAACGAACAACGAAGTTAAGGTTTTACATTGCAACCAGGTTGACGATCGGATATAGTTGGGTTTGGAGAAATTTAATTGTAACTTTATAAGTTAAAATTCAAAGAACCTTTTCACATTCAAATTTCTCTCTCTCTCTCTCTTTCATCAAATTATGTCAATGCCAAGAAATTATTCCACTCTCTCCTGAGTATGCGTTATCTAGACCTTTTCACGGTTTCTGACGCCATATTGGTTTGGGGGCAAACAAAGCTTAAATTACAGTGAATTTATGGGAATTTTGCCGACTTTGAACCATTTTAAGTCCTTTAAGGTCTGACGATTGTGGATAGCGAGAATACCTCTCTAAAAGCACTTCTATTGAGATTAATTTCGTGAACTACAACGATCAGAATCAAGCTATCACGACGGTAAACGCATATAAACCCTTGTAAACAAAATTATGCAAATTACCGCGAAATTTGAAGCGACACAAGGAGATTTGTGATGTTCAGTTTTCAGGCGTTGGGCCTTGTGCAATGATCGAATTTTCCGTTGAGTGAATGATAATAATAAAATGACTAACATTATTTAAAAATTTTTGAAATCTTCCTTTTTCCAGCGGAGTTATAGAGGTTTGCACAGTAATTTAAGCCGTGTTTGCCCCACCCTAACCAAGATGACGTCAGAAGCCATGAAAAGGTCAATACGGAGCTTACGAAACGAGGCCGACGACGGCTACGAGGACTTCATTTAAAAATACAAGTTCGCGTTATTCATATCACTTCGAAACTATTTCATGTCGTTTCGCATTAAGATTGTGTAGTAACTGTCGAGGAATTAAACTGGTTTGAGTGGGTTAGAAGCGCATAGAGAGAACTGAAAATTCATCGTCATGTGTTAACGTCCTCCACAGAAACTTGAATTTGGTCATTTCACGTCGTCATTTAGGAGATGACGGCAAAGAAATGAACCAAAATGTAAAACGCACGTGCAGAGCCATTGTTTTTGCTCACTAAACCTATTGTTTTGTAGCGTCGTCGTTGCCGTCGGCGTCGTCGTTTCCGGTAAGCACCCTAATAAAACAACGCAACGGCGGTAGCCTGCGTAGCTGACGCTATTTTTGGCGTGAAAGGCATAAGCCGCGCGGAGAATGGTGAACAATATCACCAGTTACGCGGGCTGCAACGGCGGGAAAAGGCTCATTTTTCGCCCACCACGGAGAAGTGGCGGGTTTTAGTTCCACCAAAATTTTGGAAGTAACGGCAGTGTACGTCGTAAAGGTTCTTTGCAATGAAAGAAACAGCAAAGCTAAAGAAAGCTGTAAAAGGAGAAGCAGGTAAATCATTATGTACTAAATGACTAATCTTTTACCTATCTCCCCAGCTCTTTTTCAAAGACAATTAAGTTGTATCTAGCTTCTTATTCCTGATAGCGTTGATATTTTTTAGGCAGCTATAATATAATGCCCCTAAATTCCTTTAGTTAGATCACACAGCATTTTACAATTATAACTAAAATAAAGTTTATTTTACATTACGGATAAGGGGCCAGTTGCTCGAAGCCTGGTTGTCGCTAACCGATGGTTAAGAGGTATCAAAACCTAAAGGTTTCCATGGTATTTAATGCTGATTAGTATAAACACACAGGTGATTATACAAAATCGCGCGCTCTCATTTGCTCGCTATCTCGGATTATCAGCCGATAATCACCTCGACGGACAAAATGGCTGCCAGTAGTCGTTTTGCCACTGTAAGTGAAGATGATTTCGCGTTGAAATGTTTTTTTTTCTCTTTTTTGAAATAATCACCTGTGTGTTTATACTAAAACAATTATTCGCCTCAGGCTCAGTGATTATCGGTGAATATTCACCGATAATCACTTCGCCTTCGGCGAATAATTGTTAATTAACTAGCGCTAACCGTGCTTTGAACAACCCGGGCCACGGTGAAACGTCGCTTTAACGTTTTTTTCCACAAAATGCCAACTTTTTCGTCAATTTCCGAAATGTTTTTCCCCTGAAAATGGGGGCTCTCTTTGAAGTTTTAACGACTCTCGCCCCATTTCATTGCTTTCTGGTCTTTGAAGGGAACAGATGTTCAATAATTCAATATAAAGAGATGCAAGTTCGGTTTATATGTCGTGAAGTGGCCCTTTCTCAGCTTTCCACATCACTGGTCCCCCGAAATCCCGGTAACGTCACGAAAGTCCCCCTTTTATTTCTCAAGTAAACGATTAACGAAAACCGTAACTTTAAAAAATGATGACTCTGTGTTTTAAAGAAGAAGTTGTTAATCAAAACTGAGCTTGCATCGGGTAAGCTTCATTTCTAGCCAAGTCGTTTGAAGGCTGGGTAACTTTATGCAGTCACCCAGTGGATAACTTGAGTCAGTACCCAAGAGCGAAAATTATAGTCCACGGAAATGTTGGCCAAGCTATTCGCTAGGGAAAATGGCTTTAACATCGTTCGACAATGCTTGGAGCATTGTCGAACGATGTTGAACAATGTTGAAATCGTCCCCTCTCCCACACCTTTCAACCTTGTTGAAACATATTGAATGAGTTAAATTAGAAGCGTTTGAACTTTGCTTCAACAACCATTCAACATTTCTTTTGTTATCGTGAATGTTGAATGAAGTGGAAGCCTTTTGCGCCCCTTTTACAGCATTGAATGATATATGAAATGAATCTTATATTGAACTGCGATATGAAATCAAGTGAGGCTACGATCCTCGCAGGTATTAACGCAATTTCAGCAATTGCGTAGAGAAGCCTGAAAAATTCTCTACGCAATTGCTAAAATTGCGTTCATAACCGCGAGGATCATAGCTCCACTTGATCTTACAACATTGTTGGGTATGCACGTGCGCACTCATCGGGCTAATCGTATCCGTGTCCGTATCTATACTAACAACCGCGGCCGCAGCCGCAGCCGCAGCCTGGGAATGAATACCAGGCCTCTCGTGAAGCTTTGTTGAATCAAATGTTGATGATGTGTTGAAACCGTTCGCCCGTCCAGCAGTCAACATCGTTGAACGCATGTGGAAGCCGGTAGATTTGCTTGGATTGTGCATATTCACGGGTGCGTGAGAAAATATTGAAATCTTTGTACAAATAGAAACTGTTGGATAGTGGTTTATCCACCGGATAAAGTTATCTGGCCTTTGAACAACTCAGTGGAACCTGGACATGTGTAGAAATTAATCGTATCTTGAGTAATTTGCGTTTGGTGTAGTTTTGTAAATAGTCAAGTCAGATGGAAGATGTAATGTTACTGTAATCATAATGAGAAACTTGGGAATTTGCCCTGTCGAAATGCCCCTTGTAAATAAAAGTTAAGATACTTTTCAAACGTATTTTCAGTTTGTCTTCCTTCTAGGCCCAGTCTACATGAAGCCAGCACTTTCTCGACCTCTGGCACAGGGAGCAGAGAAGTCCTATTTGACCGTTTTTCCAATTAAACTCACCGTACAGTTTGCAGCGCGAATCGATATGATTGATTTGACTCACCGAACGTGATCAAACTACATACAACGATCGTGTTTAAAATTCTATCCGCGTCAATGTTTGTCGCCCTATGAACTCTAGAAAGCGAAGCTTTCCGTACGAGTTGTTAGTCACCACTAGCGACAGGCCCACAGTCATTACTGTATGCGGCGTTCGTTTCGCGGATAGGATTTCAACCGCAGCGTATATAGTAACACTATCGTTTGTATGTAGTTTGATCACGCACGGTGATTCAAATCAACAAGATCAATTCGCGCTGCAATTGTACGGTGAATTTAACTGGAAAAACGATCAAATAGCACTCCTTTGCTCCCCGTGCGCTAGTATCATTTCTTTAGGATTGGGTTCACCACTAAGGAATGCGTAGCTGACTGGTGATTGTCTTTTTTTTCGGTAGAATACCAGTTGTATTAGAGAGCCGCAGGTCATCTCAGGGGTGGGGGGGGGGTGTGTTCCCCTGCACCCTCCCCCTAGATCCGCCCCTACGCCATTATCATCCCTGAAAACGCTGTCACTATTTGATAGAGCATTCCCATCAACGACAGCAACAACAATATTTATTTATGTACTCTTTACACTTAATACACAAAATTGTAAATGGTTTGAACCCAGGAGTCATATCATTAAGTAAAGTACGATCGTCCGGGTGAGTGTAGTCCTGTCTGTAGTCCTGAGAAGGACTGTTTGAGATGACATTGACTGACGTTTCGACAACCTGAGCGGAAGTTGACTCTGAAGATGACTTCCGCTCAGGTTGTCGAAACGTTAGTCAATGTCATCTCAAACAGTCCTTCTCAGGACTACACTCACCCGGACGATCGTACTTTACTTAATGACTTAATACACATTTGCAAATACTGTAAAATAAAAGTTATAACAACATATGGAGAAAGAGATATGTGTATAAAAGTCGAGTCAGAGAGACAAACTAACGGTTTTCAAGTTACCGATTTATAACTGAACCGTTCGGTTCTAATGATACCACTCCTTTTAGAACCAATTTTTCTCGTAATGAGTATCACGCCGTTCTACTGGACAAACAAAATAGAGACCGCAAGCAATGATCAAGAGAAGGTCGCATGATTTCTCGTTATTGAGAAGGGTTGGGCCTAAAGTCACTTTATAAAAAGTACATAACAATCAAAGGGTCTTGATAGGAGCAGACCAGTATAGAATTTGTGAAAAGGACGAAACCTTTGAGTTTATACCAGACATAACTAATCGATGACATCAATGAAATCAATGATTAATCAATAGGTAATCAGTTGATTAGTCATTGATTATAGCCGATGATCAATGAGTAATCGATGACTAATCGATAGGCCACAAAATTTTCGGTCATTGATTAGTCATCGTTTTCATCCATTACTCATCGATATTATCTCGTGGCTGTAAAACGGTATTTGGCGAAGAAAAACAAACTTAAAACAACTTAAATGTAAACAGATGTTTCCAGGTTTATTCTTTTCAGCTAGTAGTACATAGAAATTAAGCTTCTGCGGGCCCGGTTGTTCAAAAGCCGATTAACGCTAATCCCAGATAAAAATTATTCAAGGAGTTTATTTCTCTGCTCCCAAATGCTGTTCAACGCTGCTATTTGGCAAATCTTTACATTAGAAGAAGTCAATCTTGAAAAACAAAAATAAACAAAAGAAACTTACACCAAAAATTTGAAAACATGAAACAAAAGGTTACGCTAATTCTGGATTAACTTAATCGGCTTTCGAACATCCGGGCCCAGAAGGTTCTCCATTATCTCTTTGTCGTTTGTTGTTGAACCACACCTTGACGGTTGCCCCGTCAAGGTTGTTCAGTTTTGCAAATTCTTCAATAACTCCGTGCGATGGATACTTGCTTTCTTTGTGCAAGGCCTCAAGGGCAATTTTCTGCAAATGCGAAAATATCGTCCTCCTGTTTGCGGTTGATGAAGCAGCTCGCTTCCTTTTTCCTATAAAACAAAAACAGAACAACTTTACTATGCAAAGCGACGGAGCACTCATAAAAAAAAAAAAACATTTCTGTGAACGATGTCAGCGCAGTACACAAGGCATATGGACTTTGCAACGGAAATAGTTATTGCGAATTGATCAAATTACACGTGTTCAAAAGTGATTCATGTACCTTGAATCTTTCCTCTCAGATCCCCTATGGGATCTTCTTGCTGTAGCCAGGTCTCATTCTTCGGTAGGGCTCTCTTCCTTCCTCCGACAGTTGTTCAAAGGTCTTAGGTTTGTTGAGAATTTCGGATCCTCTACCCTGGGATCTTTCCAACACGTGGGCTGCAAACAGCACGATGGGGATTTTGTTCAGTTGCAAAAGGCGCAGTGCTTCTTGGCTAAGTTCTGCTGTATAATAATAATAATTTAATTCTTGAAACAGCGCATACAACAAAAGTCTCGATGCTCTTTACAATCAAATTTATAAAAAAAGTGTATATGTATGTAGGTATAAAAAAGATATATATACAGCCACACACCCATGTATATATAACTAATAAAATATAATTAATCATTCATAAAAATGTCTGAACAAAAATGTCTTTAACTTAGATTTAAAGGAGTTCAATGATAGTTCATGCCTCAGCTCATCAGGCAGCTTATTCCACAATACAGGACCTATGACAGAAAATGCTCTGTCACCATATGTTTTTGTTCTTAACTTTGGAACCTTTAGCAGGTTTTTGGTGGAAGAACGCAAGGCTCTTGTACTGTTAAGAGGTACTAATAACTCCTTAATGTAAATTGGTGCGTCAATGTTATTTAAGCCTAAAGCAGGACCAGGCGATGCGCTTAAATTGTTCTGCCCGCCGTTTGGTGAATCTGTTAGGAAATAGAAGAATGAAAATACATAGTGATCGCACTCAACTGCATGCACAAATCATTTTCTACCTTTCTCCCCAAGAGCCAAACTCTTCAAAGTCCATAGAATCGCAAGTTCCGCACAATAGCACAAATAATGTCCACATTCTCAGTGACGATTCTGGTATTTGGAAAGAGAAACTTAAAAGAGACGGGTGCTAATGCTGGCTCAAAACACCTTCAAAGAAATCCACATTCATGTGTGCGCCACGAGGGACAAACCTACCATACATATTTCCGAATTTCTAGCCTGGCAGCAAGGGAGGCTTTATATTCCTCCAACCGGACGCCAAAATCGTTTTTTTGTTGCTCACGATAAACGGTACGAGGTGTTTCTCTCAAGTGGGGAGAACACTGATTCCGCAAACCTAAGGCACAAAGAAATAGTCTGCCTGTGGAACAAGCGTGACTTTCTTGTTGGGCAAATTAAAAGAATGACAACCATTCCTACAAGAGGAAAAAATGCCCATCCATTATTTGATTGGAAAATATCGAAAACGGACCATATTAGACTAGTGGTTAATTCTTTTGTTTGTAGCCTGAACTGTGAAAATTCTACCAAGATTTCAAACAAGATGTTCCGTTCACGAAAATACACCGTCCTGGACTCTTTTCAGTTCGTCCAAAAAATTCCAGCAACTCCATCTTCTGAAGGCATTCTTTTACTCGATGACAAAATTCTTTCAGAAATCGAGGGCCACCGGCAAAGACTGGAGATGCAACAAAAGAAATTGAAGGAAGCCCAAGAGAAAGAAAAGAATGAAAAAATAGAACGTATGAAACAGGGACCTGCTGAAAATATGACAATAGCGGTTCTAAAACAACTTTTAAAAGATAAAGGAATCGCGTTTAGCTCAAAGGCCAAAAAATCGGAACTTGTTCAAATATTCAACACTCAAGCTGGTTATGTAACTGCTTATGACGGATGTTTGCCTAAGCCGAAGCAGTTTTACTTTGCTGACAAACACCCACCAAAAAAAATCGATAACCACGCCCGGGGGGTACTCGATGTATCCCTGGTTGGGGAGGTGCGGCGCGGCCCCTCATACCCTGACCTTGTTTAAGGCAAATATCGCTGATTTTCCTACCCATTTTAAGACAGAATTCCGATTTTTGATACCCTGTTTAAGACATTTAACCCAGTTTAAGACAAAAATTGATAAATCGATACCCTGATTAAGACAAAAAATGATAAATTCGATACCCTGTTGAAAACAAAAATCTCGAAAAACATACCCTGGCAAGCCCTTGTAAGGCAGTACCCCCTCCCTCCCCCCCCCCCCCCCCCCCGGGTAACCACGTAGTCGATTCTTGTCAGCGAATTTGTTAGTTTCATTTTCAGACTGGTTGGTTACTGTTCAGTTGTTTTGTTATTACATAAAGAGTTGGGTTAAGTGAAATATGGCACAATTGAGATTCACCTGTATTTGTGATTAGCACTTTGCGCCTCGACATTGTCAACAGGAATTTCACTGAGATACAAGGAAATTTCTCGTCTAACACAGCTAAAAGAATCACAAACGAAAAAAATGGTACAAGAAAGCAAGAAGTGTCTTTTGTGCGCATTATAATAGTCGATGAGTAATCGATGGGTCATCGATGAGTAATCAATTACATCAATGAGTAATCGATAGGCCACAAAATTTTTGGGCTTCGATTACTCATCGATTACTCATTGATTACTAATTGATGTCATTGATCATCGATTAGTTATGTCTGGGTTTATATTACATGTTTCGACAGAAAATTCTGCCAACCTCAAATACAAAGCCATGGAAGCTGAATTTATAATAAATAGAGAACGCTGATGTCAATCTAAAAACTATATTTTTAATTCCTACACTTTCATGCTATACTTCATTCCGTTGTTACTATTTTCACATTAGCATTCTCTATTTATTATAAATTCAGCTTCACTGCTTTGTATTCTGACTAACTGAGGATGGCAGAAGTTCCTGTCAAGACATAATAATCAACTTTAGCGCCGAACGAAGAGACGAAAGCCCGTCATGGTATGCTGTCCTAACTCTACAACGCCTTCAAATTAACACACCTCGAGGATGTTATACTCCTCCAGAAGAATGCGAGGGATTATCATGCATTCCCATTCTCGTCACCAGAGCCTTGGATCGGCACCAGGCTCTGGGAAATTATATCTAGGAGAACATGCGCCGTAGGGTTCTTATAGCCAAAAACTGGCTGTTGGAACCTTACGGCGCCTGCTCACTCCTCTCGCTAACATGAATGCACCAATTAGAGACGCTTTTGATTGTTCTTCACGAAAACCAATGAGCAGACAGTGTGTTTCAGGGTTCCCCAGAGCTCTTCTCTTCCTCAGTGAAGATAAGAGCACTGGGGTCGAGATTGGTTGATTCCCTGGTTTTGCATTGCGCAACCCTACTGCGTATAATTTCTTGCGTCATTGGCGTGCACATAAGCGCGCGCACATTGCTAAAATGGCGGATTTTCACTGACGCCAAGCTTAATCTGTCAAGGAATGGCTATTTTCTCCTGAACGAGCCCGGTGGCCCCTCTTTTTAATGGTATTATGTACGCGTAATAGGCACACGGAAAACATAACTTTAAGGAGAAAAAAAGTTGGATAGTAGAACTGAGTTGTAGTATTTGTATATAAATGACGGGGAAACTGCATTTGGAGCGGTCCAATTTGCTTACTTTTTGCAAGATCGAGCAATTTCAAATCACTTTGCTGAAAGATTTTCGCCCGGACAAACAAGTAGGCTCAGGTTTTCAGTAATATTCAGTAGCGTTTGGTATATAACTACAATTTTCCCGGTTGATCAAGTTTCGAACGCTTCTCGCGTAATTTGGCAAAAAGAGCATGCATCGCGGAAACAAGCACGCTGACGCCATCTTTTTACTGCATTTTTTTAAATGTCCTGTGCATAAATATCAATTGTGCCAAGTTTGACAGAAATATGGAAAGTACGTCATTTTCAAGGGAATTACCTTAAGTTGTTGCATTTAATTTTCTTTGCAAACTGACTGGTCTGGCCGACAAGTTCTGATAAAAGGAAAGCGCCCGAAACCACACGTAATAAACGTAGATGTATTAATTTGTCATTAATTAGCGTCTTTTGTTCGAACTTAAGGAACTAGGCAAATCGTGAGTTGGTTGATTGTGCTTGCGCCATCAGTTAGGTGAAAATGAAAATTTCGTGTTGAAGTTTTCAAAATGAAATCGCCTCCATGAAAATTTTCTTCGAGGCAGTGCTTCCCGGTTGTTAGGGCGTTTGCCACGAAGACCTTAGACAGCAATGACCAGAACTAGGTTGCTGACCAGCGGTTTTGCTTGGGGTGCCCTAGGTACTTCATTTATCCCCTTTTATAGTGTATTTAAATTATGATGTATTTCCACGCGTATATTACAGTGTCTTTAAATAATTAGCCCTATATACCCATGTATACCCTTATATACCCCTATATACCCATGTATACCCTTCTATACCCCTGTATACTCATGTATACCGTTTTATACACCTATATACCCATGTATATAGGGGTATGTACCCATGTATACCCTTATATTTAACAATTATTCCATGAGCGCGAGGTGGATATGAGACGATAGATAGCCAACGAGGCGCGTAGCGCCGAGTTGGCTATAATCATCTCATATCCAACAAGCGTGAGTGGAATAATTGTTTTATTAAAAACGCCCCCAAAATATAAAAAACTAGACTACAATAAAAACAAAAAACGCCCAAAAAATCACGCATATGCTTGCCGTGTTTGTAGATCATGGTATAATGGCTTAGCCAATCAAAACTCTCGAATTGCATTATCCTATGATCCAGTTTTTAATAAACCCGAATATACCCATGTACACCCTTATATACCACTATATACCCATGTATACCCCTTAATAACCCTTAAAGGGTATACATGGGTACATAGGACTAATTATCAAATACGCTATAAATACCTTATGTTTAAATACATAATGATAACGGATACATGAGGTACTTACCTCATTAAAACATATGCTGTATTCAGTATATGTGGGCTCATGTTAGAGCATCACGTGACCAATGGCCAACCGTTTGTGTTCCGACAGGGAGCGAGCCAGTTTCCTCAAATCTGGTAGGTAATCATTTTATAACTGCCTTTTCAGGCCATTTTCGTCTACAGAAGCCACCAGGATGGCATCATTAAGCTAGAATGTGGGTAGAGGCAAGCCTTTGAAGGAAAACAGAGGCGAGAGATGGTTTCATGCAGACTGGGAGGCCTAAAATGCTCTTTTGTAAACATGGCGGTTCACGAGTGAAGTCGTCTCTCTGGCCTTTCTGTGGACGAATTCCAGGACCTACTGACACAATCTGGGCAAGTTTTGAAAGCTAAAACCTTCAATCGATGCTTTATTTTGCTGGTAGGACTGGGTGGCCCGACACTTATGAAAAAAACTATGAAATGAGAATCGGGAGTCTTCCCTTGTCATGGAATGGCAGAATTACCCAGAATTCTTTTTGGGCATGAGCGAGGCAACTTAAGAAGCACGAGACTGGCCCTCATCGAATGGCTGAAGCGCGGCCAGAGGAAATGATTTCTAGCCAGATACTCAGGAGTAGGCCTGGTGTGTGCTGTTAACGTAGATTTTGGATTTCTGAACAAGTTTTTACCATAGAAAATTCGCCACAAAGTTGTGCTTTCATTTCGCTGTAATTCTCGTGTCAAGTAAACGGTATAATAATGTAAATAAGAGAATAACGATATTTCTATTTGCAGATTACCTGTCGTCTTACTACGAAAGTCAAGCTCGACATCTCTATGCAATAAGCGCATCCAAAATTTCCTCGTATTACTCGATAAAAGTATGTGTTTTTTGTTTTGTTTCTTTTTCTTTTGCTTTATTTTTTGTAAAAATGGTTTTTCTGCTTTTATGAAAAATACGTTTTCTCTCCCGTCCCCTTCTTATGCATGGTCTTTGCGGAAATTACATTCTGTTCCTCAATAAACCTGGAACACCCAGTTATGGTCTTAGTTCTCTTTTTTCTTACGTATCAGCTAAGTTGCGGAATGCGCTACCTGATTTTATCCGTACCTATGAATTAACTGGTTTTAAAAGAGAACCCAGGGCCGCATTTTGTACAGCGGCTTTTCTTTTTAATGAATATATCTTTAAATATTATGTATTTTAGCTGTAAATGTAATGTCTCGAAGATATTAGCTCCTGTAGTTATTCGGAGTAAGTTTATGACTGTATGTATGTTACCTTTAGGAGGGCGCATGCGCGCACTTTGTAATCTGCGACTCCAGTGCTTACCATATGACAGATAAAATGACTTTTCTCTTGAATATATAAGCCATCTAATTCTTACGCTATATTGACAAGGGCGGTTTGGAGCTGTGAGTAGGCGTGGGATTTGTCACATATGGTTTAGGGGCCGACATATCTCTCCCTCAATGCCGTACCGGGAGGCAAGGTCGGTAGCAGAAAGCAGCGAAGGGCCAACTGCGTCCAAAAGCGATCGCACGGGCCGAAATCCCGGGATGACTCGTTTGGTACGACGCTCCAGCGCCGGTGTCTGGAGGTACTGCGTTTTTCTCTCTTGTTCAAACATTCCGTCAGCGCATGCGCAAATGTTCTGGCTCTTCGATACCTAGCCTACCAAAAAAAAATGAACATCCTGGTATTTATTTATTATTTTTTTTTTGTACCAGCAATTGACATTTCCGTTGATTTTATAGGCATAAACGTAACGTAAGAACCGTGCGTGTCTGGTCTTGTCTCAGAAAGAGGCGAGAGATGGTTTCATGCAGACTGGGAGGCCTAAAATGCTCTTTTGTAAACATGGCGGTTCACGAGTGAAGTCGTCTCTCTGGCCTTTCTGTGGACGAATTCCAGGACCTACTGACACAATCTGGGCAAGTTTTGAAAGCTAAAACCTTCAATCGATGCTTTATTTTGCTGGTAGGACTGGGTGGCCCGACACTTATGAAAAAAACTATGAAATGAGAATCGGGAGTCTTCCCTTGTCATGGAATGGCAGAATTACCCAGAATTCTTTTTGGGCATGAGCGAGGCAACTTAAGAAGCACGAGACTGGCCCTCATCGAATGGCTGAAGCGCGGCCAGAGGAAATGATTTCTAGCCAGATACTCAGGAGTAGGCCTGGTGTGTGCTGTTAACGTAGATTTTGGATTTCTGAACAAGTTTTTACCATAGAAAATTCGCCACAAAGTTGTGCTTTCATTTCGCTGTAATTCTCGTGTCAAGTAAACGGTATAATAATGTAAATAAGAGAATAACGATATTTCTATTTGCAGATTACCTGTCGTCTTACTACGAAAGTCAAGCTCGACATCTCTATGCAATAAGCGCATCCAAAATTTCCTCGTATTACTCGATAAAAGTATGTGTTTTTTGTTTTGTTTCTTTTTCTTTTGCTTTATTTTTTGTAAAAATGGTTTTTCTGCTTTTATGAAAAATACGTTTTCTCTCCCGTCCCCTTCTTATGCATGGTCTTTGCGGAAATTACATTCTGTTCCTCAATAAACCTGGAACACCCAGTTATGGTCTTAGTTCTCTTTTTTCTTACGTATCAGCTAAGTTGCGGAATGCGCTACCTGATTTTATCCGTACCTATGAATTAACTGGTTTTAAAAGAGAACCCAGGGCCGCATTTTGTACAGCGGCTTTTCTTTTTAATGAATATATCTTTAAATATTATGTATTTTAGCTGTAAATGTAATGTCTCGAAGATATTAGCTCCTGTAGTTATTCGGAGTAAGTTTATGACTGTATGTATGTTACCTTTAGGAGGGCGCATGCGCGCACTTTGTAATCTGCGACTCCAGTGCTTACCATATGACAGATAAAATGACTTTTCTCTTGAATATATAAGCCATCTAATTCTTACGCTATATTGACAAGGGCGGTTTGGAGCTGTGAGTAGGCGTGGGATTTGTCACATATGGTTTAGGGGCCGACATATCTCTCCCTCAATGCCGTACCGGGAGGCAAGGTCGGTAGCAGAAAGCAGCGAAGGGCCAACTGCGTCCAAAAGCGATCGCACGGGCCGAAATCCCGGGATGACTCGTTTGGTACGACGCTCCAGCGCCGGTGTCTGGAGGTACTGCGTTTTTCTCTCTTGTTCAAACATTCCGTCAGCGCATGCGCAAATGTTCTGGCTCTTCGATACCTAGCCTACCAAAAAAAAATGAACATCCTGGTATTTATTTATTATTTTTTTTTTGTACCAGCAATTGACATTTCCGTTGATTTTATAGGCATAAACGTAACGTAAGAACCGTGCGTGTCTGGTCTTGTCTCAGAAAGAGGCGAGAGATGGTTTCATGCAGACTGGGAGGCCTAAAATGCTCTTTTGTAAACATGGCGGTTCACGAGTGAAGTCGTCTCTCTGGCCTTTCTGTGGACGAATTCCAGGACCTACTGACACAATCTGGGCAAGTTTTGAAAGCTAAAACCTTCAATCGATGCTTTATTTTGCTGGTAGGACTGGGTGGCCCGACACTTATGAAAAAAACTATGAAATGAGAATCGGGAGTCTTCCCTTGTCATGGAATGGCAGAATTACCCAGAATTCTTTTTGGGCATGAGCGAGGCAACTTAAGAAGCACGAGACTGGCCCTCATCGAATGGCTGAAGCGCGGCCAGAGGAAATGATTTCTAGCCAGATACTCAGGAGTAGGCCTGGTGTGTGCTGTTAACGTAGATTTTGGATTTCTGAACAAGTTTTTACCATAGAAAATTCGCCACAAAGTTGTGCTTTCATTTCGCTGTAATTCTCGTGTCAAGTAAACGGTATAATAATGTAAATAAGAGAATAACGATATTTCTATTTGCAGATTACCTGTCGTCTTACTACGAAAGTCAAGCTCGACATCTCTATGCAATAAGCGCATCCAAAATTTCCTCGTATTACTCGATAAAAGTATGTGTTTTTTGTTTTGTTTCTTTTTCTTTTGCTTTATTTTTTGTAAAAATGGTTTTTCTGCTTTTATGAAAAATACGTTTTCTCTCCCGTCCCCTTCTTATGCATGGTCTTTGCGGAAATTACATTCTGTTCCTCAATAAACCTGGAACACCCAGTTATGGTCTTAGTTCTCTTTTTTCTTACGTATCAGCTAAGTTGCGGAATGCGCTACCTGATTTTATCCGTACCTATGAATTAACTGGTTTTAAAAGAGAACCCAGGGCCGCATTTTGTACAGCGGCTTTTCTTTTTAATGAATATATCTTTAAATATTATGTATTTTAGCTGTAAATGTAATGTCTCGAAGATATTAGCTCCTGTAGTTATTCGGAGTAAGTTTATGACTGTATGTATGTTACCTTTAGGAGGGCGCATGCGCGCACTTTGTAATCTGCGACTCCAGTGCTTACCATATGACAGATAAAATGACTTTTCTCTTGAATATATAAGCCATCTAATTCTTACGCTATATTGACAAGGGCGGTTTGGAGCTGTGAGTAGGCGTGGGATTTGTCACATATGGTTTAGGGGCCGACATATCTCTCCCTCAATGCCGTACCGGGAGGCAAGGTCGGTAGCAGAAAGCAGCGAAGGGCCAACTGCGTCCAAAAGCGATCGCACGGGCCGAAATCCCGGGATGACTCGTTTGGTACGACGCTCCAGCGCCGGTGTCTGGAGGTACTGCGTTTTTCTCTCTTGTTCAAACATTCCGTCAGCGCATGCGCAAATGTTCTGGCTCTTCGATACCTAGCCTACCAAAAAAAAATGAACATCCTGGTATTTATTTATTATTTTTTTTTTGTACCAGCAATTGACATTTCCGTTGATTTTATAGGCATAAACGTAACGTAAGAACCGTGCGTGTCTGGTCTTGTCTCAGAAAGAGGCGAGAGATGGTTTCATGCAGACTGGGAGGCCTAAAATGCTCTTTTGTAAACATGGCGGTTCACGAGTGAAGTCGTCTCTCTGGCCTTTCTGTGGACGAATTCCAGGACCTACTGACACAATCTGGGCAAGTTTTGAAAGCTAAAACCTTCAATCGATGCTTTATTTTGCTGGTAGGACTGGGTGGCCCGACACTTATGAAAAAAACTATGAAATGAGAATCGGGAGTCTTCCCTTGTCATGGAATGGCAGAATTACCCAGAATTCTTTTTGGGCATGAGCGAGGCAACTTAAGAAGCACGAGACTGGCCCTCATCGAATGGCTGAAGCGCGGCCAGAGGAAATGATTTCTAGCCAGATACTCAGGAGTAGGCCTGGTGTGTGCTGTTAACGTAGATTTTGGATTTCTGAACAAGTTTTTACCATAGAAAATTCGCCACAAAGTTGTGCTTTCATTTCGCTGTAATTCTCGTGTCAAGTAAACGGTATAATAATGTAAATAAGAGAATAACGATATTTCTATTTGCAGATTACCTGTCGTCTTACTACGAAAGTCAAGCTCGACATCTCTATGCAATAAGCGCATCCAAAATTTCCTCGTATTACTCGATAAAAGTATGTGTTTTTTGTTTTGTTTCTTTTTCTTTTGCTTTATTTTTTGTAAAAATGGTTTTTCTGCTTTTATGAAAAATACGTTTTCTCTCCCGTCCCCTTCTTATGCATGGTCTTTGCGGAAATTACATTCTGTTCCTCAATAAACCTGGAACACCCAGTTATGGTCTTAGTTCTCTTTTTTCTTACGTATCAGCTAAGTTGCGGAATGCGCTACCTGATTTTATCCGTACCTATGAATTAACTGGTTTTAAAAGAGAACCCAGGGCCGCATTTTGTACAGCGGCTTTTCTTTTTAATGAATATATCTTTAAATATTATGTATTTTAGCTGTAAATGTAATGTCTCGAAGATATTAGCTCCTGTAGTTATTCGGAGTAAGTTTATGACTGTATGTATGTTACCTTTAGGAGGGCGCATGCGCGCACTTTGTAATCTGCGACTCCAGTGCTTACCATATGACAGATAAAATGACTTTTCTCTTGAATATATAAGCCATCTAATTCTTACGCTATATTGACAAGGGCGGTTTGGAGCTGTGAGTAGGCGTGGGATTTGTCACATATGGTTTAGGGGCCGACATATCTCTCCCTCAATGCCGTACCGGGAGGCAAGGTCGGTAGCAGAAAGCAGCGAAGGGCCAACTGCGTCCAAAAGCGATCGCACGGGCCGAAATCCCGGGATGACTCGTTTGGTACGACGCTCCAGCGCCGGTGTCTGGAGGTACTGCGTTTTTCTCTCTTGTTCAAACATTCCGTCAGCGCATGCGCAAATGTTCTGGCTCTTCGATACCTAGCCTACCAAAAAAAAATGAACATCCTGGTATTTATTTATTATTTTTTTTTTGTACCAGCAATTGACATTTCCGTTGATTTTATAGGCATAAACGTAACGTAAGAACCGTGCGTGTCTGGTCTTGTCTCAGAAAGAGGCGAGAGATGGTTTCATGCAGACTGGGAGGCCTAAAATGCTCTTTTGTAAACATGGCGGTTCACGAGTGAAGTCGTCTCTCTGGCCTTTCTGTGGACGAATTCCAGGACCTACTGACACAATCTGGGCAAGTTTTGAAAGCTAAAACCTTCAATCGATGCTTTATTTTGCTGGTAGGACTGGGTGGCCCGACACTTATGAAAAAAACTATGAAATGAGAATCGGGAGTCTTCCCTTGTCATGGAATGGCAGAATTACCCAGAATTCTTTTTGGGCATGAGCGAGGCAACTTAAGAAGCACGAGACTGGCCCTCATCGAATGGCTGAAGCGCGGCCAGAGGAAATGATTTCTAGCCAGATACTCAGGAGTAGGCCTGGTGTGTGCTGTTAACGTAGATTTTGGATTTCTGAACAAGTTTTTACCATAGAAAATTCGCCACAAAGTTGTGCTTTCATTTCGCTGTAATTCTCGTGTCAAGTAAACGGTATAATAATGTAAATAAGAGAATAACGATATTTCTATTTGCAGATTACCTGTCGTCTTACTACGAAAGTCAAGCTCGACATCTCTATGCAATAAGCGCATCCAAAATTTCCTCGTATTACTCGATAAAAGTATGTGTTTTTTGTTTTGTTTCTTTTTCTTTTGCTTTATTTTTTGTAAAAATGGTTTTTCTGCTTTTATGAAAAATACGTTTTCTCTCCCGTCCCCTTCTTATGCATGGTCTTTGCGGAAATTACATTCTGTTCCTCAATAAACCTGGAACACCCAGTTATGGTCTTAGTTCTCTTTTTTCTTACGTATCAGCTAAGTTGCGGAATGCGCTACCTGATTTTATCCGTACCTATGAATTAACTGGTTTTAAAAGAGAACCCAGGGCCGCATTTTGTACAGCGGCTTTTCTTTTTAATGAATATATCTTTAAATATTATGTATTTTAGCTGTAAATGTAATGTCTCGAAGATATTAGCTCCTGTAGTTATTCGGAGTAAGTTTATGACTGTATGTATGTTACCTTTAGGAGGGCGCATGCGCGCACTTTGTAATCTGCGACTCCAGTGCTTACCATATGACAGATAAAATGACTTTTCTCTTGAATATATAAGCCATCTAATTCTTACGCTATATTGACAAGGGCGGTTTGGAGCTGTGAGTAGGCGTGGGATTTGTCACATATGGTTTAGGGGCCGACATATCTCTCCCTCAATGCCGTACCGGGAGGCAAGGTCGGTAGCAGAAAGCAGCGAAGGGCCAACTGCGTCCAAAAGCGATCGCACGGGCCGAAATCCCGGGATGACTCGTTTGGTACGACGCTCCAGCGCCGGTGTCTGGAGGTACTGCGTTTTTCTCTCTTGTTCAAACATTCCGTCAGCGCATGCGCAAATGTTCTGGCTCTTCGATACCTAGCCTACCAAAAAAAATGAACATCCTGGTATTTATTTATTATTTTTTTTTTGTACCAGCAATTGACATTTCCGTTGATTTTATAGGCATAAACGTAACGTAAGAACCGTGCGTGTCTGGTCTTGTCTCAGAAAGAGGCGAGAGATGGTTTCATGCAGACTGGGAGGCCTAAAATGCTCTTTTGTAAACATGGCGGTTCACGAGTGAAGTCGTCTCTCTGGCCTTTCTGTGGACGAATTCCAGGACCTACTGACACAATCTGGGCAAGTTTTGAAAGCTAAAACCTTCAATCGATGCTTTATTTTGCTGGTAGGACTGGGTGGCCCGACACTTATGAAAAAAACTATGAAATGAGAATCGGGAGTCTTCCCTTGTCATGGAATGGCAGAATTACCCAGAATTCTTTTTGGGCATGAGCGAGGCAACTTAAGAAGCACGAGACTGGCCCTCATCGAATGGCTGAAGCGCGGCCAGAGGAAATGATTTCTAGCCAGATACTCAGGAGTAGGCCTGGTGTGTGCTGTTAACGTAGATTTTGGATTTCTGAACAAGTTTTTACCATAGAAAATTCGCCACAAAGTTGTGCTTTCATTTCGCTGTAATTCTCGTGTCAAGTAAACGGTATAATAATGTAAATAAGAGAATAACGATATTTCTATTTGCAGATTACCTGTCGTCTTACTACGAAAGTCAAGCTCGACATCTCTATGCAATAAGCGCATCCAAAATTTCCTCGTATTACTCGATAAAAGTATGTGTTTTTTGTTTTGTTTCTTTTTCTTTTGCTTTATTTTTTGTAAAAATGGTTTTTCTGCTTTTATGAAAAATACGTTTTCTCTCCCGTCCCCTTCTTATGCATGGTCTTTGCGGAAATTACATTCTGTTCCTCAATAAACCTGGAACACCCAGTTATGGTCTTAGTTCTCTTTTTTCTTACGTATCAGCTAAGTTGCGGAATGCGCTACCTGATTTTATCCGTACCTATGAATTAACTGGTTTTAAAAGAGAACCCAGGGCCGCATTTTGTACAGCGGCTTTTCTTTTTAATGAATATATCTTTAAATATTATGTATTTTAGCTGTAAATGTAATGTCTCGAAGATATTAGCTCCTGTAGTTATTCGGAGTAAGTTTATGACTGTATGTATGTTACCTTTAGGAGGGCGCATGCGCGCACTTTGTAATCTGCGACTCCAGTGCTTACCATATGACAGATAAAATGACTTTTCTCTTGAATATATAAGCCATCTAATTCTTACGCTATATTGACAAGGGCGGTTTGGAGCTGTGAGTAGGCGTGGGATTTGTCACATATGGTTTAGGGGCCGACATATCTCTCCCTCAATGCCGTACCGGGAGGCAAGGTCGGTAGCAGAAAGCAGCGAAGGGCCAACTGCGTCCAAAAGCGATCGCACGGGCCGAAATCCCGGGATGACTCGTTTGGTACGACGCTCCAGCGCCGGTGTCTGGAGGTACTGCGTTTTTCTCTCTTGTTCAAACATTCCGTCAGCGCATGCGCAAATGTTCTGGCTCTTCGATACCTAGCCTACCAAAAAAAAATGAACATCCTGGTATTTATTTATTATTTTTTTTTTGTACCAGCAATTGACATTTCCGTTGATTTTATAGGCATAAACGTAACGTAAGAACCGTGCGTGTCTGGTCTTGTCTCAGAAAGAGGCGAGAGATGGTTTCATGCAGACTGGGAGGCCTAAAATGCTCTTTTGTAAACATGGCGGTTCACGAGTGAAGTCGTCTCTCTGGCCTTTCTGTGGACGAATTCCAGGACCTACTGACACAATCTGGGCAAGTTTTGAAAGCTAAAACCTTCAATCGATGCTTTATTTTGCTGGTAGGACTGGGTGGCCCGACACTTATGAAAAAAACTATGAAATGAGAATCGGGAGTCTTCCCTTGTCATGGAATGGCAGAATTACCCAGAATTCTTTTTGGGCATGAGCGAGGCAACTTAAGAAGCACGAGACTGGCCCTCATCGAATGGCTGAAGCGCGGCCAGAGGAAATGATTTCTAGCCAGATACTCAGGAGTAGGCCTGGTGTGTGCTGTTAACGTAGATTTTGGATTTCTGAACAAGTTTTTACCATAGAAAATTCGCCACAAAGTTGTGCTTTCATTTCGCTGTAATTCTCGTGTCAAGTAAACGGTATAATAATGTAAATAAGAGAATAACGATATTTCTATTTGCAGATTACCTGTCGTCTTACTACGAAAGTCAAGCTCGACATCTCTATGCAATAAGCGCATCCAAAATTTCCTCGTATTACTCGATAAAAGTATGTGTTTTTTGTTTTGTTTCTTTTTCTTTTGCTTTATTTTTTGTAAAAATGGTTTTTCTGCTTTTATGAAAAATACGTTTTCTCTCCCGTCCCCTTCTTATGCATGGTCTTTGCGGAAATTACATTCTGTTCCTCAATAAACCTGGAACACCCAGTTATGGTCTTAGTTCTCTTTTTTCTTACGTATCAGCTAAGTTGCGGAATGCGCTACCTGATTTTATCCGTACCTATGAATTAACTGGTTTTAAAAGAGAACCCAGGGCCGCATTTTGTACAGCGGCTTTTCTTTTTAATGAATATATCTTTAAATATTATGTATTTTAGCTGTAAATGTAATGTCTCGAAGATATTAGCTCCTGTAGTTATTCGGAGTAAGTTTATGACTGTATGTATGTTACCTTTAGGAGGGCGCATGCGCGCACTTTGTAATCTGCGACTCCAGTGCTTACCATATGACAGATAAAATGACTTTTCTCTTGAATATATAAGCCATCTAATTCTTACGCTATATTGACAAGGGCGGTTTGGAGCTGTGAGTAGGCGTGGCATTTGTCACATATGGTTTAGGGGCCGACATATCTCTCCCTCAATGCCGTACCGGGAGGCAAGGTCGGTAGCAGAAAGCAGCGAAGGGCCAACTGCGTCCAAAAGCGATCGCACGGGCCGAAATCCCGGGATGACTCGTTTGGTACGACGCTCCAGCGCCGGTGTCTGGAGGTACTGCGTTTTTCTCTCTTGTTCAAACATTCCGTCAGCGCATGCGCAAATGTTCTGGCTCTTCGATACCTAGCCTACCAAAAAAAATGAACATCCTGGTATTTATTTATTATTTTTTTTTTGTACCAGCAATTGACATTTCCGTTGATTTTATAGGCATAAACGTAACGTAAGAACCGTGCGTGTCTGGTCTTGTCTCAGAAAGAGGCGAGAGATGGTTTCATGCAGACTGGGAGGCCTAAAATGCTCTTTTGTAAACATGGCGGTTCACGAGTGAAGTCGTCTCTCTGGCCTTTCTGTGGACGAATTCCAGGACCTACTGACACAATCTGGGCAAGTTTTGAAAGCTAAAACCTTCAATCGATGCTTTATTTTGCTGGTAGGACTGGGTGGCCCGACACTTATGAAAAAAACTATGAAATGAGAATCGGGAGTCTTCCCTTGTCATGGAATGGCAGAATTACCCAGAATTCTTTTTGGGCATGAGCGAGGCAACTTAAGAAGCACGAGACTGGCCCTCATCGAATGGCTGAAGCGCGGCCAGAGGAAATGATTTCTAGCCAGATACTCAGGAGTAGGCCTGGTGTGTGCTGTTAACGTAGATTTTGGATTTCTGAACAAGTTTTTACCATAGAAAATTCGCCACAAAGTTGTGCTTTCATTTCGCTGTAATTCTCGTGTCAAGTAAACGGTATAATAATGTAAATAAGAGAATAACGATATTTCTATTTGCAGATTACCTGTCGTCTTACTACGAAAGTCAAGCTCGACATCTCTATGCAATAAGCGCATCCAAAATTTCCTCGTATTACTCGATAAAAGTATGTGTTTTTTGTTTTGTTTCTTTTTCTTTTGCTTTATTTTTTGTAAAAATGGTTTTTCTGCTTTTATGAAAAATACGTTTTCTCTCCCGTCCCCTTCTTATGCATGGTCTTTGCGGAAATTACATTCTGTTCCTCAATAAACCTGGAACACCCAGTTATGGTCTTAGTTCTCTTTTTTCTTACGTATCAGCTAAGTTGCGGAATGCGCTACCTGATTTTATCCGTACCTATGAATTAACTGGTTTTAAAAGAGAACCCAGGGCCGCATTTTGTACAGCGGCTTTTCTTTTTAATGAATATATCTTTAAATATTATGTATTTTAGCTGTAAATGTAATGTCTCGAAGATATTAGCTCCTGTAGTTATTCGGAGTAAGTTTATGACTGTATGTATGTTACCTTTAGGAGGGCGCATGCGCGCACTTTGTAATCTGCGACTCCAGTGCTTACCATATGACAGATAAAATGACTTTTCTCTTGAATATATAAGCCATCTAATTCTTACGCTATATTGACAAGGGCGGTTTGGAGCTGTGAGTAGGCGTGGGATTTGTCACATATGGTTTAGGGGCCGACATATCTCTCCCTCAATGCCGTACCGGGAGGCAAGGTCGGTAGCAGAAAGCAGCGAAGGGCCAACTGCGTCCAAAAGCGATCGCACGGGCCGAAATCCCGGGATGACTCGTTTGGTACGACGCTCCAGCGCCGGTGTCTGGAGGTACTGCGTTTTTCTCTCTTGTTCAAACATTCCGTCAGCGCATGCGCAAATGTTCTGGCTCTTCGATACCTAGCCTACCAAAAAAAATGAACATCCTGGTATTTATTTATTATTTTTTTTTTGTACCAGCAATTGACATTTCCGTTGATTTTATAGGCATAAACGTAACGTAAGAACCGTGCGTGTCTGGTCTTGTCTCAGAAAGAGGCGAGAGATGGTTTCATGCAGACTGGGAGGCCTAAAATGCTCTTTTGTAAACATGGCGGTTCACGAGTGAAGTCGTCTCTCTGGCCTTTCTGTGGACGAATTCCAGGACCTACTGACACAATCTGGGCAAGTTTTGAAAGCTAAAACCTTCAATCGATGCTTTATTTTGCTGGTAGGACTGGGTGGCCCGACACTTATGAAAAAAACTATGAAATGAGAATCGGGAGTCTTCCCTTGTCATGGAATGGCAGAATTACCCAGAATTCTTTTTGGGCATGAGCGAGGCAACTTAAGAAGCACGAGACTGGCCCTCATCGAATGGCTGAAGCGCGGCCAGAGGAAATGATTTCTAGCCAGATACTCAGGAGTAGGCCTGGTGTGTGCTGTTAACGTAGATTTTGGATTTCTGAACAAGTTTTTACCATAGAAAATTCGCCACAAAGTTGTGCTTTCATTTCGCTGTAATTCTCGTGTCAAGTAAACGGTATAATAATGTAAATAAGAGAATAACGATATTTCTATTTGCAGATTACCTGTCGTCTTACTACGAAAGTCAAGCTCGACATCTCTATGCAATAAGCGCATCCAAAATTTCCTCGTATTACTCGATAAAAGTATGTGTTTTTTGTTTTGTTTCTTTTTCTTTTGCTTTATTTTTTGTAAAAATGGTTTTTCTGCTTTTATGAAAAATACGTTTTCTCTCCCGTCCCCTTCTTATGCATGGTCTTTGCGGAAATTACATTCTGTTCCTCAATAAACCTGGAACACCCAGTTATGGTCTTAGTTCTCTTTTTTCTTACGTATCAGCTAAGTTGCGGAATGCGCTACCTGATTTTATCCGTACCTATGAATTAACTGGTTTTAAAAGAGAACCCAGGGCCGCATTTTGTACAGCGGCTTTTCTTTTTAATGAATATATCTTTAAATATTATGTATTTTAGCTGTAAATGTAATGTCTCGAAGATATTAGCTCCTGTAGTTATTCGGAGTAAGTTTATGACTGTATGTATGTTACCTTTAGGAGGGCGCATGCGCGCACTTTGTAATCTGCGACTCCAGTGCTTACCATATGACAGATAAAATGACTTTTCTCTTGAATATATAAGCCATCTAATTCTTACGCTATATTGACAAGGGCGGTTTGGAGCTGTGAGTAGGCGTGGGATTTGTCACATATGGTTTAGGGGCCGACATATCTCTCCCTCAATGCCGTACCGGGAGGCAAGGTCGGTAGCAGAAAGCAGCGAAGGGCCAACTGCGTCCAAAAGCGATCGCACGGGCCGAAATCCCGGGATGACTCGTTTGGTACGACGCTCCAGCGCCGGTGTCTGGAGGTACTGCGTTTTTCTCTCTTGTTCAAACATTCCGTCAGCGCATGCGCAAATGTTCTGGCTCTTCGATACCTAGCCTACCAAAAAAAATGAACATCCTGGTATTTATTTATTATTATTTTTTTGTACCAGCAATTGACATTTCCGTTGATTTTATAGGCATAAACGTAACGTAAGAACCGTGCGTGTCTGGTCTTGTCTCAGAAAGAGGCGAGAGATGGTTTCATGCAGACTGGGAGGCCTAAAATGCTCTTTTGTAAACATGGCGGTTCACGAGTGAAGTCGTCTCTCTGGCCTTTCTGTGGACGAATTCCAGGACCTACTGACACAATCTGGGCAAGTTTTGAAAGCTAAAACCTTCAATCGATGCTTTATTTTGCTGGTAGGACTGGGTGGCCCGACACTTATGAAAAAAACTATGAAATGAGAATCGGGAGTCTTCCCTTGTCATGGAATGGCAGAATTACCCAGAATTCTTTTTGGGCATGAGCGAGGCAACTTAAGAAGCACGAGACTGGCCCTCATCGAATGGCTGAAGCGCGGCCAGAGGAAATGATTTCTAGCCAGATACTCAGGAGTAGGCCTGGTGTGTGCTGTTAACGTAGATTTTGGATTTCTGAACAAGTTTTTACCATAGAAAATTCGCCACAAAGTTGTGCTTTCATTTCGCTGTAATTCTCGTGTCAAGTAAACGGTATAATAATGTAAATAAGAGAATAACGATATTTCTATTTGCAGATTACCTGTCGTCTTACTACGAAAGTCAAGCTCGACATCTCTATGCAATAAGCGCATCCAAAATTTCCTCGTATTACTCGATAAAAGTATGTGTTTTTTGTTTTGTTTCTTTTTCTTTTGCTTTATTTTTTGTAAAAATGGTTTTTCTGCTTTTATGAAAAATACGTTTTCTCTCCCGTCCCCTTCTTATGCATGGTCTTTGCGGAAATTACATTCTGTTCCTCAATAAACCTGGAACACCCAGTTATGGTCTTAGTTCTCTTTTTTCTTACGTATCAGCTAAGTTGCGGAATGCGCTACCTGATTTTATCCGTACCTATGAATTAACTGGTTTTAAAAGAGAACCCAGGGCCGCATTTTGTACAGCGGCTTTTCTTTTTAATGAATATATCTTTAAATATTATGTATTTTAGCTGTAAATGTAATGTCTCGAAGATATTAGCTCCTGTAGTTATTCGGAGTAAGTTTATGACTGTATGTATGTTACCTTTAGGAGGGCGCATGCGCGCACTTTGTAATCTGCGACTCCAGTGCTTACCATATGACAGATAAAATGACTTTTCTCTTGAATATATAAGCCATCTAATTCTTACGCTATATTGACAAGGGCGGTTTGGAGCTGTGAGTAGGCGTGGGATTTGTCACATATGGTTTAGGGGCCGACATATCTCTCCCTCAATGCCGTACCGGGAGGCAAGGTCGGTAGCAGAAAGCAGCGAAGGGCCAACTGCGTCCAAAAGCGATCGCACGGGCCGAAATCCCGGGATGACTCGTTTGGTACGACGCTCCAGCGCCGGTGTCTGGAGGTACTGCGTTTTTCTCTCTTGTTCAAACATTCCGTCAGCGCATGCGCAAATGTTCTGGCTCTTCGATACCTAGCCTACCAAAAAAAATGAACATCCTGGTATTTATTTATTATTATTTTTTTGTACCAGCAATTGACATTTCCGTTGATTTTATAGGCATAAACGTAACGTAAGAACCGTGCGTGTCTGGTCTTGTCTCAGAAAGAGGCGAGAGATGGTTTCATGCAGACTGGGAGGCCTAAAATGCTCTTTTGTAAACATGGCGGTTCACGAGTGAAGTCGTCTCTCTGGCCTTTCTGTGGACGAATTCCAGGACCTACTGAACCAATCTGGGCAAGTTTTGAAAGCTAAAACCTTCAATCGATGCTTTATTTTGCTGGTAGGACTGGGTGGCCCGACACTTATGAAAAAAACTATGAAATGAGAATCGGGAGTCTTCCCTTGTCATGGAATGGCAGAATTACCCAGAATTCTTTTTGGGCATGAGCGAGGCAACTTAAGAAGCACGAGACTGGCCCTCATCGAATGGCTGAAGCGCGGCCAGAGGAAATGATTTCTAGCCAGATACTCAGGAGTAGGCCTGGTGTGTGCTGTTAACGTAGATTTTGGATTTCTGAACAAGTTTTTACCATAGAAAATTCGCCACAAAGTTGTGCTTTCATTTCGCTGTAATTCTCGTGTCAAGTAAACGGTATAATAATGTAAATAAGAGAATAACGGTATTTCTATTTGCAGATTACCTGTCGTCTTACTACGAAAGTCAAGCTCGACATCTCTATGCAATAAGCGCATCCAAAATTTCCTCGTATTACTCGATAAAAGTATGTGTTTTTTGTTTTGTTTCTTTTTCTTTTGCTTTATTTTTTGTAAAAATGGTTTTTCTGCTTTTATGAAAAATACGTTTTCTCTCCCGTCCCCTTCTTATGCATGGTCTTTGCGGAAATTACATTCTGTTCCTCAATAAACCTGGAACACCCAGTTATGGTCTTAGTTCTCTTTTTTCTTACGTATCAGCTAAGTTGCGGAATGCGCTACCTGATTTTATCCGTACCTATGAATTAACTGGTTTTAAAAGAGAACCCAGGGCCGCATTTTGTACAGCGGCTTTTCTTTTTAATGAATATATCTTTAAATATTATGTATTTTAGCTGTAAATGTAATGTCTCGAAGATATTAGCTCCTGTAGTTATTCGGAGTAAGTTTATGACTGTATGTATGTTACCTTTAGGAGGGCGCATGCGCGCACTTTGTAATCTGCGACTCCAGTGCTTACCATATGACAGATAAAATGACTTTTCTCTTGAATATATAAGCCATCTAATTCTTACGCTATATTGACAAGGGCGGTTTGGAGCTGTGAGTAGGCGTGGGATTTGTCACATATGGTTTAGGGGCCGACATATCTCTCCCTCAATGCCGTACCGGGAGGCAAGGTCGGTAGCAGAAAGCAGCGAAGGGCCAACTGCGTCCAAAAGCGATCGCACGGGCCGAAATCCCGGGATGACTCGTTTGGTACGACGCTCCAGCGCCGGTGTCTGGAGGTACTGCGTTTTTCTCTCTTGTTCAAACATTCCGTCAGCGCATGCGCAAATGTTCTGGCTCTTCGATACCTAGCCTACCAAAAAAAATGAACATCCTGGTATTTATTTATTATTTTTTTTTTGTACCAGCAATTGACATTTCCGTTGATTTTATAGGCATAAACGTAACGTAAGAACCGTGCGTGTCTGGTCTTGTCTCAGAAAGAGGCGAGAGATGGTTTCATGCAGACTGGGAGGCCTAAAATGCTCTTTTGTAAACATGGCGGTTCACGAGTGAAGTCGTCTCTCTGGCCTTTCTGTGGACGAATTCCAGGACCTACTGACACAATCTGGGCAAGTTTTGAAAGCTAAAACCTTCAATCGATGCTTTATTTTGCTGGTAGGACTGGGTGGCCCGACACTTATGAAAAAAACTATGAAATGAGAATCGGGAGTCTTCCCTTGTCATGGAATGGCAGAATTACCCAGAATTCTTTTTGGGCATGAGCGAGGCAACTTAAGAAGCACGAGACTGGCCCTCATCGAATGGCTGAAGCGCGGCCAGAGGAAATGATTTCTAGCCAGATACTCAGGAGTAGGCCTGGTGTGTGCTGTTAACGTAGATTTTGGATTTCTGAACAAGTTTTTACCATAGAAAATTCGCCACAAAGTTGTGCTTTCATTTCGCTGTAATTCTCGTGTCAAGTAAACGGTATAATAATGTAAATAAGAGAATAACGATATTTCTATTTGCAGATTACCTGTCGTCTTACTACGAAAGTCAAGCTCGACATCTCTATGCAATAAGCGCATCCAAAATTTCCTCGTATTACTCGATAAAAGTATGTGTTTTTTGTTTTGTTTCTTTTTCTTTTGCTTTATTTTTTGTAAAAATGGTTTTTCTGCTTTTATGAAAAATACGTTTTCTCTCCCGTCCCCTTCTTATGCATGGTCTTTGCGGAAATTACATTCTGTTCCTCAATAAACCTGGAACACCCAGTTATGGTCTTAGTTCTCTTTTTTCTTACGTATCAGCTAAGTTGCGGAATGCGCTACCTGATTTTATCCGTACCTATGAATTAACTGGTTTTAAAAGAGAACCCAGGGCCGCATTTTGTACAGCGGCTTTTCTTTTTAATGAATATATCTTTAAATATTATGTATTTTAGCTGTAAATGTAATGTCTCGAAGATATTAGCTCCTGTAGTTATTCGGAGTAAGTTTATGACTGTATGTATGTTACCTTTAGGAGGGCGCATGCGCGCACTTTGTAATCTGCGACTCCAGTGCTTACCATATGACAGATAAAATGACTTTTCTCTTGAATATATAAGCCATCTAATTCTTACGCTATATTGACAAGGGCGGTTTGGAGCTGTGAGTAGGCGTGGGATTTGTCACATATGGTTTAGGGGCCGACATATCTCTCCCTCAATGCCGTACCGGGAGGCAAGGTCGGTAGCAGAAAGCAGCGAAGGGCCAACTGCGTCCAAAAGCGATCGCACGGGCCGAAATCCCGGGATGACTCGTTTGGTACGACGCTCCAGCGCCGGTGTCTGGAGGTACTGCGTTTTTCTCTCTTGTTCAAACATTCCGTCAGCGCATGCGCAAATGTTCTGGCTCTTCGATACCTAGCCTACCAAAAAAAAATGAACATCCTGGTATTTATTTATTATTTTTTTTTTGTACCAGCAATTGACATTTCCGTTGATTTTATAGGCATAAACGTAACGTAAGAACCGTGCGTGTCTGGTCTTGTCTCAGAAAGAGGCGAGAGATGGTTTCATGCAGACTGGGAGGCCTAAAATGCTCTTTTGTAAACATGGCGGTTCACGAGTGAAGTCGTCTCTCTGGCCTTTCTGTGGACGAATTCCAGGACCTACTGACACAATCTGGGCAAGTTTTGAAAGCTAAAACCTTCAATCGATGCTTTATTTTGCTGGTAGGACTGGGTGGCCCGACACTTATGAAAAAAACTATGAAATGAGAATCGGGAGTCTTCCCTTGTCATGGAATGGCAGAATTACCCAGAATTCTTTTTGGGCATGAGCGAGGCAACTTAAGAAGCACGAGACTGGCCCTCATCGAATGGCTGAAGCGCGGCCAGAGGAAATGATTTCTAGCCAGATACTCAGGAGTAGGCCTGGTGTGTGCTGTTAACGTAGATTTTGGATTTCTGAACAAGTTTTTACCATAGAAAATTCGCCACAAAGTTGTGCTTTCATTTCGCTGTAATTCTCGTGTCAAGTAAACGGTATAATAATGTAAATAAGAGAATAACGATATTTCTATTTGCAGATTACCTGTCGTCTTACTACGAAAGTCAAGCTCGACATCTCTATGCAATAAGCGCATCCAAAATTTCCTCGTATTACTCGATAAAAGTATGTGTTTTTTGTTTTGTTTCTTTTTCTTTTGCTTTATTTTTTGTAAAAATGGTTTTTCTGCTTTTATGAAAAATACGTTTTCTCTCCCGTCCCCTTCTTATGCATGGTCTTTGCGGAAATTACATTCTGTTCCTCAATAAACCTGGAACACCCAGTTATGGTCTTAGTTCTCTTTTTTCTTACGTATCAGCTAAGTTGCGGAATGCGCTACCTGATTTTATCCGTACCTATGAATTAACTGGTTTTAAAAGAGAACCCAGGGCCGCATTTTGTACAGCGGCTTTTCTTTTTAATGAATATATCTTTAAATATTATGTATTTTAGCTGTAAATGTAATGTCTCGAAGATATTAGCTCCTGTAGTTATTCGGAGTAAGTTTATGACTGTATGTATGTTACCTTTAGGAGGGCGCATGCGCGCACTTTGTAATCTGCGACTCCAGTGCTTACCATATGACAGATAAAATGACTTTTCTCTTGAATATATAAGCCATCTAATTCTTACGCTATATTGACAAGGGCGGTTTGGAGCTGTGAGTAGGCGTGGGATTTGTCACATATGGTTTAGGGGCCGACATATCTCTCCCTCAATGCCGTACCGGGAGGCAAGGTCGGTAGCAGAAAGCAGCGAAGGGCCAACTGCGTCCAAAAGCGATCGCACGGGCCGAAATCCCGGGATGACTCGTTTGGTACGACGCTCCAGCGCCGGTGTCTGGAGGTACTGCGTTTTTCTCTCTTGTTCAAACATTCCGTCAGCGCATGCGCAAATGTTCTGGCTCTTCGATACCTAGCCTACCAAAAAAAATGAACATCCTGGTATTTATTTATTATTTTTTTTTTGTACCAGCAATTGACATTTCCGTTGATTTTATAGGCATAAACGTAACGTAAGAACCGTGCGTGTCTGGTCTTGTCTCAGAAAGAGGCGAGAGATGGTTTCATGCAGACTGGGAGGCCTAAAATGCTCTTTTGTAAACATGGCGGTTCACGAGTGAAGTCGTCTCTCTGGCCTTTCTGTGGACGAATTCCAGGACCTACTGACACAATCTGGGCAAGTTTTGAAAGCTAAAACCTTCAATCGATGCTTTATTTTGCTGGTAGGACTGGGTGGCCCGACACTTATGAAAAAAACTATGAAATGAGAATCGGGAGTCTTCCCTTGTCATGGAATGGCAGAATTACCCAGAATTCTTTTTGGGCATGAGCGAGGCAACTTAAGAAGCACGAGACTGGCCCTCATCGAATGGCTGAAGCGCGGCCAGAGGAAATGATTTCTAGCCAGATACTCAGGAGTAGGCCTGGTGTGTGCTGTTAACGTAGATTTTGGATTTCTGAACAAGTTTTTACCATAGAAAATTCGCCACAAAGTTGTGCTTTCATTTCGCTGTAATTCTCGTGTCAAGTAAACGGTATAATAATGTAAATAAGAGAATAACGATATTTCTATTTGCAGATTACCTGTCGTCTTACTACGAAAGTCAAGCTCGACATCTCTATGCAATAAGCGCATCCAAAATTTCCTCGTATTACTCGATAAAAGTATGTGTTTTTTGTTTTGTTTCTTTTTCTTTTGCTTTATTTTTTGTAAAAATGGTTTTTCTGCTTTTATGAAAAATACGTTTTCTCTCCCGTCCCCTTCTTATGCATGGTCTTTGCGGAAATTACATTCTGTTCCTCAATAAACCTGGAACACCCAGTTATGGTCTTAGTTCTCTTTTTTCTTACGTATCAGCTAAGTTGCGGAATGCGCTACCTGATTTTATCCGTACCTATGAATTAACTGGTTTTAAAAGAGAACCCAGGGCCGCATTTTGTACAGCGGCTTTTCTTTTTAATGAATATATCTTTAAATATTATGTATTTTAGCTGTAAATGTAATGTCTCGAAGATATTAGCTCCTGTAGTTATTCGGAGTAAGTTTATGACTGTATGTATGTTACCTTTAGGAGGGCGCATGCGCGCACTTTGTAATCTGCGACTCCAGTGCTTACCATATGACAGATAAAATGACTTTTCTCTTGAATATATAAGCCATCTAATTCTTACGCTATATTGACAAGGGCGGTTTGGAGCTGTGAGTAGGCGTGGGATTTGTCACATATGGTTTAGGGGCCGACATATCTCTCCCTCAATGCCGTACCGGGAGGCAAGGTCGGTAGCAGAAAGCAGCGAAGGGCCAACTGCGTCCAAAAGCGATCGCACGGGCCGAAATCCCGGGATGACTCGTTTGGTACGACGCTCCAGCGCCGGTGTCTGGAGGTACTGCGTTTTTCTCTCTTGTTCAAACATTCCGTCAGCGCATGCGCAAATGTTCTGGCTCTTCGATACCTAGCCTACCAAAAAAAATGAACATCCTGGTATTTATTTATTATTTTTTTTTTGTACCAGCAATTGACATTTCCGTTGATTTTATAGGCATAAACGTAACGTAAGAACCGTGCGTGTCTGGTCTTGTCTCAGAAAGAGGCGAGAGATGGTTTCATGCAGACTGGGAGGCCTAAAATGCTCTTTTGTAAACATGGCGGTTCACGAGTGAAGTCGTCTCTCTGGCCTTTCTGTGGACGAATTCCAGGACCTACTGACACAATCTGGGCAAGTTTTGAAAGCTAAAACCTTCAATCGATGCTTTATTTTGCTGGTAGGACTGGGTGGCCCGACACTTATGAAAAAAACTATGAAATGAGAATCGGGAGTCTTCCCTTGTCATGGAATGGCAGAATTACCCAGAATTCTTTTTGGGCATGAGCGAGGCAACTTAAGAAGCACGAGACTGGCCCTCATCGAATGGCTGAAGCGCGGCCAGAGGAAATGATTTCTAGCCAGATACTCAGGAGTAGGCCTGGTGTGTGCTGTTAACGTAGATTTTGGATTTCTGAACAAGTTTTTACCATAGAAAATTCGCCACAAAGTTGTGCTTTCATTTCGCTGTAATTCTCGTGTCAAGTAAACGGTATAATAATGTAAATAAGAGAATAACGATATTTCTATTTGCAGATTACCTGTCGTCTTACTACGAAAGTCAAGCTCGACATCTCTATGCAATAAGCGCATCCAAAATTTCCTCGTATTACTCGATAAAAGTATGTGTTTTTTGTTTTGTTTCTTTTTCTTTTGCTTTATTTTTTGTAAAAATGGTTTTTCTGCTTTTATGAAAAATACGTTTTCTCTCCCGTCCCCTTCTTATGCATGGTCTTTGCGGAAATTACATTCTGTTCCTCAATAAACCTGGAACACCCAGTTATGGTCTTAGTTCTCTTTTTTCTTACGTATCAGCTAAGTTGCGGAATGCGCTACCTGATTTTATCCGTACCTATGAATTAACTGGTTTTAAAAGAGAACCCAGGGCCGCATTTTGTACAGCGGCTTTTCTTTTTAATGAATATATCTTTAAATATTATGTATTTTAGCTGTAAATGTAATGTCTCGAAGATATTAGCTCCTGTAGTTATTCGGAGTAAGTTTATGACTGTATGTATGTTACCTTTAGGAGGGCGCATGCGCGCACTTTGTAATCTGCGACTCCAGTGCTTACCATATGACAGATAAAATGACTTTTCTCTTGAATATATAAGCCATCTAATTCTTACGCTATATTGACAAGGGCGGTTTGGAGCTGTGAGTAGGCGTGGGATTTGTCACATATGGTTTAGGGGCCGACATATCTCTCCCTCAATGCCGTACCGGGAGGCAAGGTCGGTAGCAGAAAGCAGCGAAGGGCCAACTGCGTCCAAAAGCGATCGCACGGGCCGAAATCCCGGGATGACTCGTTTGGTACGACGCTCCAGCGCCGGTGTCTGGAGGTACTGCGTTTTTCTCTCTTGTTCAAACATTCCGTCAGCGCATGCGCAAATGTTCTGGCTCTTCGATACCTAGCCTACCAAAAAAAATGAACATCCTGGTATTTATTTATTATTATTTTTTTGTACCAGCAATTGACATTTCCGTTGATTTTATAGGCATAAACGTAACGTAAGAACCGTGCGTGTCTGGTCTTGTCTCAGAAAGAGGCGAGAGATGGTTTCATGCAGACTGGGAGGCCTAAAATGCTCTGTTGTAAACATGGCGGTTCACGAGTGAAGTTGTCTCTCTGGCCTTTCTGTGGACGAATTCCAGGACCTACTGAACCAATCTGGGCAAGTTTTGAAAGCTAAAACCTTCAATCGATGCGTTATTTTGCTGGTAGGACTGGGTGGCCCGACACTTATGAAAAAAACTATGAAATGAGAATCGGGAGTCTTCCCTTGTCATGGAATGGCAGAATTACCCAGAATTCTTTTTGGGCATGATTGAGGCAACTTAAGAAGCACGAGACTGGCCCTCATCGAATGGCTGAAGCGCGGCCAGAGGAAATGATTTCTAGCCAGATACTCAGGAGTAGGCCTGGTGTGTGCTGTTAACGTAGATTTTGGATTTCTGAACAAGTTTTTACCATAGAAAATTCGCCACAAAGTTGTGCTTTCATTTCGCTGTAATTCTCGTGTCAAGTAAACGGTATAATAATGTAAATAAGAGAATAACGATATTTCTATTTGCAGATTACCTTTCGTCTTACTACGAAAGTCAAGCTCGACATCTCTATGCAATAAGCGCATCCAAAATTTCCTCGTATTACTCGATAAAAGTATGTGTTTTTTGTTTTGTTTCTTTTTCTTTTGCTTTATTTTTTGTAAAAATGGTTTTTCTGCTTTTATGAAAAATACGTTTTCTCTCCCGTCCCCTTCTTATGCATGGTCTTTGCGGAAATTACATTCTGTTCCTCAATAAACCTGGAACACCCAGTTATGGTCTTAGTTCTCTTTTTTCTTACGTATCAGCTAAGTTGCGGAATGCGCTACCTGATTTTATCCGTACCTATGAGTTAACTGGTTTTAAAAGAGAACCCAGGGCCGCATTTTGTACAGCGGCTTTTCTTTTTAATGAATATATCTTTAAATATTATGTATTTTAGCTGTAAATGTAATGTCTCGAAGATATTAGCTCCTGTAGTTATTCGGAGTAAGTTTATGACTGTATGTATGTTACCTTTAGGAGGGCGCATGCGCGCACTTTGTAATCTGCGACTCCAGTGCTTACCATATGACAGATAAAATGACTTTTCTCTTGAATATATAAGCCATCTAATTCTTACGCTATATTGACAAGGGCGGTTTGGAGCTGTGAGTAGGCGTGGGATTTGTCACATATGGTTTAGGGGCCGACATATCTCTCCCTCAATGCCGTACCGGGAGGCAAGGTCGGTAGCAGAAAGCAGCGAAGGGCCAACTGCGTCCAAAAGCGATCGCACGGGCCGAAATCCCGGGATGACTCGTTTGGTACGACGCTCCAGCGCCGGTGTCTGGAGGTACTGCGTTTTTTTCTCTTTTTCAAACATTCCGTCAGCGCATGCGCAAATGTTCTGGCTCTTCGATACCTAGCCTACCAAAAAAAATGAACATCCTGGTATTTATTTATTTATTTATTTTTTGTACCAGCAATTGACATTTCCGTTGATTTTATAGGCATAAACGTAACGTAAGAACCGTGCGTGTCTGGTCTTGTCTCAGAAAGAGGCGAGAGATGGTTTCATGCAGACTGGGAGGCCTAAAATGCTCTGTTGTAAACATGGCGGTTCACGAGTGAAGTCGTCTCTCTGGCCTTTCTGTGGACGAAATCCAGGACCTACTGATTCAATCTGGGCAAGTTTTGAAAGCTAAAACCTTCAATCGATGCGTTATTTTGCTGGTAGGACTGGGTGGCCCGACACTTATGAAAAAAACTATGAAATGAGAATCGGGAGTCTTCCCTTGTCATGGAATGGCAGAATTACCCAGAATTCTTTTTGGGCATGAGCGAGGCAACTTAAGAAGCACGAGACTGGCCCTCATCGAATGGCTGAAGCGCGGCCAGAGGAAATGATTTCTAGCCAGATACTCAGGAGTAGGCCTGGTGTGTGCTGTTAACGTAGATTTTGGATTTCTGAACAAGTTTTTACCATAGAAAATTCGCCACAAAGTTGTGCTTTCATTTCGCTGTAATTCTCGTGTCAAGTAAACGGTATAATAATGTAAATAAGAGAATAACGATATTTCTATTTGCAGATTACCTGTCGTCTTACTACGAAAGTCAAGCTCGACATCTCTATGCAATAAGCGCATCCAAAATTTCCTCGTATTACTCGATAAAAGTATGTGTTTTTTGTTTTGTTTCTTTTTCTTTTGCTTTATTTTTTGTAAAAATGGTTTTTCTGCTTTTATGAAAAATACGTTTTCTCTCCCGTCCCCTTCTTATGCATGGTCTTTGCGGAAATTACATTCTGTTCCTCAATAAACCTGGAACACCCAGTTATGGTCTTAGTTCTCTTTTTTCTTACGTATCAGCTAAGTTGCGGAATGCGCTACCTGATTTTATCCGTACCTATGAGTTAACTGGTTTTAAAAGAGAACCCAGGGCCGCATTTTGTACAGCGGCTTTTCTTTTTAATGAATATATCTTTAAATATTATGTATTTTAGCTGTAAATGTAATGTCTCGAAGATATTAGCTCCTGTAGTTATTCGGAGTAAGTTTATGACTGTATGTATGTTACCTTTAGGAGGGCGCATGCGCGCACTTTGTAATCTGCGACTCCAGTGCTTACCATATGACAGATAAAATGACTTTTCTCTTGAATATATAAGCCATCTAATTCTTACGCTATATTGACAAGGGCGGTTTGGAGCTGTGAGTAGGCGTGGGATTTGTCACATATGGTTTAGGGGCCGACATATCTCTCCCTCAATGCCGTACCGGGAGGCAAGGTCGGTAGCAGAAAGCAGCGAAGGGCCAACTGCGTCCAAAAGCGATCGCACGGGCCGAAATCCCGGGATGACTCGTTTGGTACGACGCTCCAGCGCCGGTGTCTGGAGGTACTGCGTTTTTTTCTCTTTTTCAAACATTCCGTCAGCGCATGCGCAAATGTTCTGGCTCTTCGATACCTAGCCTACCAAAAAAAATGAACATCCTGGTATTTATTTATTTATTTATTTTTTGTACCAGCAATTGACATTTCCGTTGATTTTATAGGCATAAACGTAACGTAAGAACCGTGCGTGTCTGGTCTTGTCTCAGAAAGAGGCGAGAGATGGTTTCATGCAGACTGGGAGGCCTAAAATGCTCTGTTGTAAACATGGCGGTTCACGAGTGAAGTCGTCTCTCTGGCCTTTCTGTGGACGAAATCCAGGACCTACTGATTCAATCTGGGCAAGTTTTGAAAGCTAAAACCTTCAATCGATGCGTTATTTTGCTGGTAGGACTGGGTGGCCCGACACTTATGAAAAAAACTATGAAATGAGAATCGGGAGTCTTCCCTTGTCATGGAATGGCAGAATTACCCAGAATTCTTTTTGGGCATGAGCGAGGCAACTTAAGAAGCACGAGACTGGCCCTCATCGAATGGCTGAAGCGCGGCCAGAGGAAATGATTTCTAGCCAGATACTCAGGAGTAGGCCTGGTGTGTGCTGTTAACGTAGATTTTGGATTTCTGAACAAGTTTTTACCATAGAAAATTCGCCACAAAGTTGTGCTTTCATTTCGCTGTAATTCTCGTGTCAAGTAAACGGTATAATAATGTAAATAAGAGAATAACGATATTTCTATTTGCAGATTACCTGTCGTCTTACTACGAAAGTCAAGCTCGACATCTCTATGCAATAAGCGCATCCAAAATTTCCTCGTATTACTCGATAAAAGTATGTGTTTTTTGTTTTGTTTCTTTTTCTTTTGCTTTATTTTTTGTAAAAATGGTTTTTCTGCTTTTATGAAAAATACGTTTTCTCTCCCGTCCCCTTCTTATGCATGGTCTTTGCGGAAATTACATTCTGTTCCTCAATAAACCTGGAACACCCAGTTATGGTCTTAGTTCTCTTTTTTCTTACGTATCAGCTAAGTTGCGGAATGCGCTACCTGATTTTATCCGTACCTATGAATTAACTGGTTTTAAAAGAGAACCCAGGGCCGCATTTTGTACAGCGGCTTTTCTTTTTAATGAATATATCTTTAAATATTATGTATTTTAGCTGTAAATGTAATGTCTCGAAGATATTAGCTCCTGTAGTTATTCGGAGTAAGTTTATGACTGTATGTATGTTACCTTTAGGAGGGCGCATGCGCGCACTTTGTAATCTGCGACTCCAGTGCTTACCATATGACAGATAAAATGACTTTTCTCTTGAATATATAAGCCATCTAATTCTTACGCTATATTGACAAGGGCGGTTTGGAGCTGTGAGTAGGCGTGGGATTTGTCACATATGGTTTAGGGGCCGACATATCTCTCCCTCAATGCCGTACCGGGAGGCAAGGTCGGTAGCAGAAAGCAGCGAAGGGCCAACTGCGTCCAAAAGCGATCGCACGGGCCGAAATCCCGGGATGACTCGTTTGGTACGACGCTCCAGCGCCGGTGTCTGGAGGTACTGTGTTTTTCTCTCTTGTTCAAACATTCCGTCAGCGCATGCGCAAATGTTCTGGCTCTTCGATACCTAGCCTACCAAAAAAAATGAACATCCTGGTATTTATTTATTTTTTTTTTTTTGTACCAGCAATTGACATTTCCGTTGATTTTATAGGCATAAACGTAACGTAAGAACCGTGCGTGTCTGGTCTTGTCTCAGAAAGAGGCGAGAGATGGTTTCATGCAGACTGGGAGGCCTAAAATGCTCTTTTGTAAACATGGCGGTTCACGAGTGAAGTCGTCTCTCTGGCCTTTCTGTGGACGAATTCCAGGACCTACTGATACAATCTGGGCAAGTTTTGAAAGCTAAAACCTTCAATCGATGCGTTATTTTGCTGGTAGGACTGGGTGGCCCGACACTTATGAAAAAAACTATGAAATGAGAATCGGGAGTCTTCCCTTGTCATGGAATGGCAGAATTACCCAGAATTCTTTTTGGGCATGAGCGAGGCAACTTAAGAAGCACGAGACTGGCCCTCATCGAATGGCTGAAGCGCGGCCAGAGGAAATGATTTCTAGCCAGATACTCAGGAGTAGGCCTGGTGTGTGCTGTTAACGTAGATTTTGGATTTCTGAACAAGTTTTTACCATAGAAAATTCGCCACAAAGTTGTGCTTTCATTTCGCTGTAATTCTCGTGTCAAGTAAACGGTATAATAATGTAAATAAGAGAATAACGATATTTCTATTTGCAGATTACCTGTCGTCTTACTACGAAAGTCAAGCTCGACATCTCTATGCAATAAGCGCATTCAAAATTTCCTCGTATTACTCGATAAAAGTATGTGTTTTTTGTTTTGTTTCCTTTTTTTTGGTTTTTTTTTTTGTAAAAATGGTTTTTCTGCTTTTATGAAAAATACGTTTTCTCTCCCGTCCCCTTCTTATGCATGGTCTTTGCGGAAATTACATTCTGTTCCTCAATAAACCTGGAACACCCAGTTATGGTCTTAGCTCTCTTTTTTCTTACGTATCAGCTAAGTTGCGGAATGCGCTACCTGATTTTATCCGTACCTATGAGTTAACTGGTTTTAAAAGAGAACCCAGGGCCGCATTTTGTACAGCGGCTTTTCTTTTTAATGAATATATCTTTAGATATTATGTATTTTAGCTGTAAATGTAATGTCTCGAAGATATTAGCTCCTGTAGTTATTCGGAGTAAGTTTATGACTGTATGTATGTTACCTTTAGGAGGGCGCATGCGCGCACTTTGTAATCTGCGACTCCAGTGCTTACCATATGACAGATAAAATGACTTTTCTCTTGAATATATAAGCCATCTAATTCTTACGCTATATTGACAAGGGCGGTTTGGAGCTGTGAGTAGGCGTGGGATTTGTCACATATGGTTTAGGGGCCGACATATCTCTCCCTCAATGCCGTACCGGGAGGCAAGGTCGGTAGCAGAAAGCAGCGAAGGGCCAACTGCGTCCAAAAGCGATCGCACGGGCCGAAATCCCGGGATGACTCGTTTGGTACGACGCTCCAGCGCCGGTGTCTGGAGGTACTGCGTTTTTTTCTCTTGTTCAAACATTCCGTCAGCGCATGCGCAAATGTTCTGGCTCTTCGATACCTAGCCTACCAAAAAAAATGAACATCCTGGTATTTATTTATTTATTTATTTTTTGTACCAGCAATTGACATTTCCGTTGATTTTATAGGCATAAACGTAACGTAAGAACCGTGCGTGTCTGGTCTTGTCTCAGAAAGAGGCGAGAGATGGTTTCATGCAGACTGGGAGGCCTAAAATGCTCTGTTGTAAACATGGCGGTTCACGAGTGAAGTCGTCTCTCTGGCCTTTCTGTGGACGAAATCCAGGACCTACTGATTCAATCTGGGCAAGTTTTGAAAGCTAAAACCTTCAATCGATGCGTTATTTTGCTGGTAGGACTGGGTGGCCCGACACTTATGAAAAAAACTATGAAATGAGAATCGGGAGTCTTCCCTTGTCATGGAATGGCAGAATTACCCAGAATTCTTTTTGGGCATGAGCGAGGCAACTTAAGAAGCACGAGACTGGCCCTCATCGAATGGCTGAAGCGCGGCCAGAGGAAATGATTTCTAGCCAGATACTCAGGAGTAGGCCTGGTGTGTGCTGTTCACGTAGATTTTGGATTTCTGAACAAGTTTTTATCATAGAAAATTCGCGACAAAGTTGTTCTTTCATTTCGCTGTAGTTCTCGTGTCAAGTAAACGGTATAATAATGTAAATAAGAGAATAACGATATTTATATTTGCAGATTACCTGTCGTCTTACTACGAAAGTCAAGCTCGACATCTCTATGCAATAAGCGCATTCAAAATTTCCTCGTATTACTCGATAAAAGTATGTGTTTTTTGTTTTGTTTCTTTTTTTTTGGTTTTTTTTTTGTAAAAATGGTTTTTCTGCTTTTATGAAAAATACGTTTTCTCTCCCGTCCCCTTCTTATGCATGGTCTTTGCGGAAATTACCTTCTGTTCCTCAATAAACCTGGAACACCCAGTTATGGTCTTAGTTCTCTGAACTGCTCGGCTGCATTTGAAAGTAGCCAACCAATTGATTTGCCTCGGTCCATGGCCAGTTGGGATTCTTAACAGTTGTTGCTTTTCGTTGATTTGGTTTCATTGGAAAACCCCCTAGTGCTGGTTTCCATGCGAACCAAATTCTACGAAAATTGCTAACCAACATTGCCGCCTTGTCGAGTGGGTTAGTATATACCAACAGCGACATGAATTGACCAAATTAGACTTAATAAACCGAAAGTGTGTAACCAACTATTTCAAATTCAATTTCCTTTCAGTCCAAACATCGCCAATAAAATGACAGGCTGATGTTTAATTGAAGAGGAAAAACAACTCCCATGCATTTTTTGTTTTTCCGAAAACGTTCGAGTGGAAAGGAGCCAAAGTCTTTCGTTATAAACGGAATAGAAAAGTGACTGCTCCATGATGAATCTGTTCCTAGACACTTGGAACCAATTTTGCGGGCGCAATGGGTACCTTCCCTTTCTACCTTCCCAAAGCTAAAGGGCTAACGCTTAATTTTCTTTCCACGATCTCTAAGCCTTCGCCTTTTGTTCACAAATCCTCAACGATGTAGCGCGTCTTTTTTACACGTCATTAGGTAAATACGAACGTATTAAATATATTGTTGTTAAGGTGGATTTTTAAGGTGTTGGCATTTTTTTGCGCAATCTTTACGTACGTGAATTTTTAATAAACCTTTCCGGTTGAGCAATAGACCAAGGACAAGTGTTGAAGCAACTCGTGTAAATGAAAACTGGCTGAGTTGTGCGGATTTCAAAGGTGGTAAAGCAATAAAGGCGCTATGTATTATGCAACCTGATTAGCAGCGTTTTACGCAATACCACACAATACAACATTTTCACGTCGAGCATACCTGCGTACAGGTGAAATCGTTGCAAGACAAGTTGCACGAAAAGTAGAACTTACTGTACTTTCATGTAACGGTTTCTTCGACTTATCTCGCTTTCGAGCAAGTTTTGTAGCATGTGGTGTCAGAAGTTTCAAATTGTGATTTTCAATTCCCGTCACTGATCATTTGCAGAGGACAAAACAATAAAAAAAAACATAATTTGTAACGTACTCTGACATGACAGTTTTTGCTGCGATTTTTCTGTCGCTGAAATAAGTGAAACACGAAGCATTTAACAGCGCAACCTAATCTTTTTCATTAATAACAATTGAAGATGCAAAGCTTAGAGGACTTCTAGCAACAAAATACAGACATAAATTCAAGGAGATTGTTCAATATTTGTGAAAAAAGACCGTGCTATCCAGCGTGACAGACACAGTTAAAATTGCATTTATTAAAGGGAAATTTTTCGTTAAACAAAGGGGTACTTCGATATATTGCAGCCCTTAACCAATTTGTAGACTCTTTTCATGTTATGCAGAAACAAAACTGGCTTGATAAAATGGTTTAAGGGCCTTGTTTATTTGTCTTAATTTCGTACGGTTTTCTTGTGTATGTATGTGTACCGCTCTCTCTAGATTTTTGAGTTTTCATTTTCCACCTCGAAGTATTAAACTGCAAACAAGGCGTCACACAGCAATTCGCCTGTGAAATTATTGGCCAACTTTTTTTGATTAATCGAATTCATCCGGTTACTCGCTGAATTTTTATTTTTCCATTGAAAAATACTTTAAAACTAAACCCCGTTCAAATAATGGGTCTCCTTATTTGAGGGGGAAATATAATTCCCTTTGCCAATTATATTACCATGGTTCGACTACTGAAAGTTTAACACTGACAATATCCGCACAACTTTTTAAAATTAAACGAGATGAAATTCATTCTGTAATGACCAAAACAATATTCTGTTTATCGATTCTTCTTATTGCTATCATTTTCAATAAAGAAAACCTGACAGGACCTGGGAACATATTTGTCCTCAATATAATGTTCGTTATCTCACGTTCACCTGGTCTCTAATTATAAATTCACTTCTACATCAGAATTCATAAAATATGCATGCGAATCTTATATAAATTATTTACGTTCGGTTCTTATATTCGTCACTGTTTCGCTAAAATCCCTTGCTTGTATAGATGACTAGGACCTTTAAACACCTTGACAGGAATTCGGCTCTCCAAGCAACTGGCAAATTTGGTAAGATGAATCGCGAAATATTCAGTACATTAAGTGCACCGTGTTGTCACAGAGTAAAAGGGTTTCCACATTCTTGCATGGACTTGGTGCACCGAGGATGTACAGCATTTAGGTTTAAAGCCCTGTAATGATATTTTTACCTAAGAGCCACCGATTTAAATTACCACAGTTAAAAATTTTATTCAATTGTGGGTTCTCTTTAAGATTTCGGACAATGGATTGAGCGCGAAATACGCCGCGTTAAACTAAGAAGAACTCCCGTTTTGTTTCTTGCATGATTTTTGAAGTGCTTCTCCGTTTTCTCGAACACAGAATGTTAATTTACATGTTGTCACTTAACTATTTGACAAAGTTTTCGATTAGTATATTCAGTACTTCTAAGGTTCTATTAAACAACAGATTAACTTTCCATGGGAAACTACGCAGGAATAATAAAGCCAGGAAGCCCAAATTTTCGTCTCTTCGATTCGTTTGCATTTTTGTAATTCAACACGAAAAGAAAGGACGGTCTTCCGTTATAAATAATAGTTTATCGTCGCTTGACGTGGTTTTTCATTGTTTCTTTGGCACTGCTCCTGCAAACCATTCATGAAGTCTAAGAAGGAAAAGTTTAATTCCAGTTTCACGCGATGACACCTGTTTGCCCCGTTTTTGGAGGTAAATAACTAGAACAAATTATTTTGTTTTAGAGTCCGGCCGCAAACATCGAGTTCTGTTTTATTTCTAACTGGATTTTAAATTGTTGCCATTGTGCTTTCGTTTAACTGTATATCTGAAGTCTTCGTTTTGCTAAGAATTTATCTTGAGGCAAACGACACTGTAAGAGTCTTGTTTGTCTATGGCCTGTCCAACTCGGTTATTATCAGTCAGGGGTTAGATGAGTAGAAAACCATGGAAACGTTGATCTCATTATTATTTTTCTTCCCCTCGCAACTGAATCAGCTACGTCAAGAAGAGCAAGCAGTTTCCACAACGCGACAGCGAGTGGATAGTTTTCGTTTTCATAAGAATATCATTCCAGAATGCTTCAAAAAGCCGTTTCAGTCTTCTAATGAAAAACAAAAAAAAAATCGAAGACGTTTATTAAGCGTAAATAAGTTGAGCTTTTTGAAACATATAACTTCAATGTACCAAAACTCATTAAATAGCCAGTTTCACCTTGAACCTTTACAAGTTTTGTTCTTGTCCATGTGCCCACAACTAGCACCCTCGTAGTATATTTTCACCTTGCTATAGATAAGCCAGCCTTCTGTAAACATTGTTTCGAGGGCTCACGTATCAAGCACGTTTTTCATTTTCAAGAATTTAACAATTTTCTGCTGAAGGGACACAGGACGATCAACTAATAAATAATGTTGCCGAGTGCAGAGTCCGGCCAGCTAGACATAAAAATGCGACATAAATTTAATTCATGTAGACTGGATGACTTGAAAGTTTGGAGATCCTTTCATAGCAGATGAAAACGTTAGGTAAATAACGGATCATTGTTGGTAAAAACTTGATGTAAACGATAAGGGATGCCACCAGGAACGAAAGGTCTCCTATAATGCCACTTTTCTGACATGGAACAAATTATGTATATCCAAAGATTTAAGGCAGAATGTGGCGGCTCTAGCAATGAACGTACTCACGTGTTCTTCGTGCGACAAGCGAAAATTTTCCAGCAAAAATGTCGTAAAGCGATACTAGAATTTGTACTAACATTTCAGTTTTAATCTCTGAGAGCGTTGCTGAACTTTTGAAACCGTCCCACCAGCTATCTCAATCAACTGGCTGACCAATTTGCATCGGCATGTCACATTAAATCTTAAAATGTTTGAAGGGATTTAGTTTCTAAGGAAACCGTGTGTGATGCTGTGTTGGTGGGAAAGTGAGACAAAGAGAAATTCGAAAGCTGACGAAACGTTTCGAGCGTTCGCCCTTCGACAAAACGAATTCGCTCAACTCAAAAACCCATTTCAGCGTCAAATTTATAATCACTCCGTAACTCGTGAAAAACAAACATCCTGTCTGCGGCACACGCGTTTTCAGCACTGAATTTATACGGTACATTAATGACATCGACAGCTCGAAAATCAGCTGCAAACTCAGAACCGTAATGAATCTTTTCGTCGTTTTAAATGACGCAAAAATGCGCCATGAAACCCTGGGCAGCCGACTCGGCAGCTCGGCAGCCATCCACGGTGAGGAACTAGGCTCAAATCCTGTTACTTCATCCGGAGAAAAAAAATTTCCAGATTCAGTGTCCACACGGTTCCGGATTCATAGCGGATTGAAAAATATCCACACTGGAGAGCGTATTGAAAAAGTTCCGGATTCGCCCTGGGGCGAAATCACCGGATACGTGTGGACGGAAGGTGTATCCGGAAAGAAAAAGTTACGGATTCAAAAATATTAAGCCATCAAACCAGGTAGCGAGTTGGCAATTACGTTTGGCCAATGAAGAGTCGCTCGCGGCTAGTCAAATCGGAAATACAACAGGCGTGCTGTTTTTATTATTGTATTGACACGTACTCTCTCCTCATTTAATCTTACCCTTGAAAACATGTATCATTTTTAAGTCGCTTAACGAAGTCTGTAAACCAACCACTTTCAGGAATGTTATGAGAGACAATGGTTGTCTGAAAACACGGCCATTAAGTGCTATTCTAGACTCATCAGAATTTCAATCAATTAAAGCTTATGTATATGCAAAATGAACCAACTTCTTCAGTTTAAAAGCTTTCATGCCCGGTCTTTGTAAATCGGGATGTATGTGACAAAGACATCATCAACAACAAAAAACAATCAACCGTGTTAAAAACAAGGAATTGTTTTGACTACCGTACCCTCGTCGTGCCATCACACTTACTGATAACTTATAAACCCTCCAATTTTCATGATTAGTGCAAATTAAAATGAAAATCCTTGTACGTATACGCTCTTAATCATTATTTAAATTGTTGAAATGGTAAAAATATTTAACAGTTATTCCATAAGCGCGCGTTGGATATGAGTTGGCTATAACGAGACTCATATCCAACAAGCGCGAATGAAATAATTGTTTTATTGAATTCCTTAAACTCCAAGTTTGGAAGTACGAAATACGAGAGGAAAAAGCGAGAAAATCCGAACGAAATCTTGATGAAGATGCGATGTTGTGTAATACCTGGTGGTCAGAGAGATGCAGGCTCATCACAAAAACATTTCCTACTTCTACTTTGGAATTGATCCAAACTTTCCACAAAAAAGTTTTTTTTTGCTTTATTCAGAGAGAAATTTCGCTTTTCGGCGAAAAAATTCAGCTTAGCAACGCTCAGCGAAATCAATTGACATATAAGGTCGAACTAAGGTATATGAGCTGGTAATCGAAGATTAAGTAAACCAATCAGAGCACGAGAAATTGACCAAAGAGGAGGTGACTCATGGTTGATATTTAAATATCCACCACGAGCCACCGACACTAGTAGTGAGGTGGATAATTGTTTTAAGTGTTTACTAAAACACTGAGATAATGTATCAAAAAAAGATGATTTTAACTCATTTATTCCTATAACGATTAATATATTTTCGGGCGCAAATCTCGCGCGAGTTGCTCGGAGGTGAATAGCAAAGGATATTTGGAGTTTGAGTGGCCAATCAACGCCATGCACTGTTTTAGTATAGAGGGACTTTCAAATGACCTTGAAAAATAAACGCAAAAACAGAACGTAAACAAAAATACAAAGCATTAATTGACTTGTCGAACAAAAACAAACGAGCGCCAATTTTCATTGGCTTACCGAGCGCAGATGCAAACAACGTCACCTCTCCATGGAACTTTCTAGAAAGTTTCGCTTTGACGCCATTTGAAATGCAGTAATGTGATTGGCCAATCGAACTGTTTACTACCCATATTAGGAGTTTCCTTGGCTGGAATAAGGTGAAGCTTTCTTTTAATCTCGTCAAACAGTGGTCCGTGAAACAAATTGCGAACATTTTTCCAAGGTCATACGAAAGTCGCTCTATACTAAATTTAAGCAATAGAGGACTTTTTCCTTGTTTACATAGCCTCACCTAAACACGAGGAGGAGTTGGGAGAATTCGAGTCGAGACTATGTGGACACGCCAAAAAGTGCTCATTGCTTTTATACAATATTTCTAAAAAATAATTCAACAAATGAAGGAAAATGCTGTTTTGTTTTTTTTACTTCTTGATTGAAACAGATTTTCTTGATACAAGCTCACATTTCCTTCCAGCCATTAAAAATGCGCGTCTGACAACACATAACCAATCAAACACAGCTATTGACGAATGAGAGTGCGCGCACTATCCAAATTATAAATTGTTATAACATAACAAAAGTAAAGCGCGCGCTTTGTGAAAGTCTCATAGACCATTCAGTATTACTAGATGAGCTCAGATCCTTTAATATCGATCAAACACTGTTTTTTTGGATACGCTCCTTCCTTCCTCTCTGTCGCCATGGAAACAATTCAACTGGTGGCGTCCCACAAGGAACAAAACTCGGATTAACGATCTTGGCTGTCATGGATAAACAGGCTGTTCAGGAACTGGCATTTGCGTACAAAGTATGTCGATGACACCACTGCAATCGAGATTATCCCAAGACACCATTAGTATGCTAGACGTAGTTTTCAGAGAAATCCATGATTATTGTATTGAACACAAGATGAAACTAAATCCCAAAACGTGTAAAGAAATGTACGTAAATTTTATGAAGAATTCGATTACCGCAATGCGACCTATAGGTCTTGGAAACAAAGAAGTGGAGCGAGTAAGAACGTATAAGCTTTTAGAGTTATAATTAGCGATGACCTTAAATGGAACACTCACGTTGAATATGCCAAGGCAGCTACATGTAAGAGATTTTACGCACTTAGGTTGTGGAAGCGCGCTGGAGTCATATCACAAGACATGCTCAAAGTATACACATTTAATATTAGATCGGTCTTAGAGTATGCTGCGCAAGTGTGGCAGGATATTCCTGCATACCCTTTTGAATCTATAAAAAGAAAAGCTTTAAGAATGATATTTCCAAACTCTAGTTATCAACAAGCCCTAGATCAAGCAAATCTGACATCGTTAGCAAATCGCAGCATATTCATAATAATGATGAAATAGTGAAATGGTATATGAAATGAATCATTGATTCATTCCTCATGGGACCATTAGAACCCACAAATGACCAGCTCCCAAAGTCAGTGGCTTCATAGCTCAGTTGGTTAGAGCGTCGCACCGGAATCGCGAGGTCACGGGTTCAAACCCCGTTGAAGTCCTGAATTTTTCAGGCTTCTCTACGCAATTGAAAAAGTTGCTCTCATGACTGTACTCATGTTAGTTAATGCAACGTCTACACAAGGTTGTTTTTTAGTGAAAGCTGGTTGTCACCTGTTTGCCATCTGTACGGACCTGTACGGGTAGACTTCAAAAAACGGCTACTTTCGACATCAGGAAATTCAAAATCCAACTTCATCACACGTCTAGCACGAGCAACAATTATGGCCATGCCTAAACATATGTTATTTGCGGGCTGGGAGGTCCGCATGGCGAAGAACTGTGACCGAGATCATAGTTTTTCACCTGATACCTAGCCAGCAAATGACTTTTTTCTCAAGAGGGCAGGGTAACCAATTCTGCAATCTGGCTGGTTGTTGGCGCGTTACTGTGCCCATGGCAGAGATTGGAAATCCGGACCGTGCCAAGAACCAATCGAATACCGTGCTCTCAGGCTCTTGGAAAAAAAATAAAAGGGATTTATTCACACAAGTTTATGGTAATAAAGTGAAATCAAACTTTATTGGAATCTAAAACAAAACAAGACTAGAGGCCGACTGGTGACTGAAGTCAAAGTTAACCCGAAGACTACTCTTTCAATAGTTTCTACTGTTATTACGGCAGGTGTGCGCGCCACTCCTATCCCGTTACAAGTACAACTTGTCCTCAGTAAACCGGTACTCGTTTTATCGCCCTCCTTTAAATGGATAGAAAGCGCAGTGAAATTTGGAGCGCACGTGCTGTGATTCCAACCCGCATCGCTTGACCGTTGCCGTTCAATGTTCATTTCAATCAGAGACAGGAATCGAAACCCATATCTCCCGCATTCAGATAATCTCCCTATATTCAACGACGTGAAACGAAGAATAGGCTTGCGGAAGATGTGAAATTTTTCATAAAATAAACAGACAACAAAGCAAACCGAAGAGGTAAGAAGAACATTAAAGCCTGGTTTGCATATGATCTGTGATCGGTCTGCGACACGGTCGTAATGGTCGGGACAGTAGAACTAGATTCAACTTTCCCGACCATTACGACCGTGTCGCAGACTGATCGCAGACCGTTGCAGATCATGTGGAAACCAGGCTTAACAGTTTCAACGAAAAATTGTTTGACTAGTTTTGAATAATGTAAAATGTAAAAAAATCCTGATTTATACGCAACGGCTTGTTTAAAAGGTAATTAATGTTGTAGTAATTATAAGAAAATTGTTTTAAAGATGTTTTCGGCCTTTAGAGTAAGACATTGCAACTATATAACAACCAGCATGTCGACTTATCAACCAATTTTTCTATTGTCATCTGGCCAGAAAGTTCCATCGCGATACAACTAATTTTTACGTGGCGATTAAAAACCTCTCGTTGATGGTTTTTTGAATAGATTGCATTTCATGTATAAACAAGCAACAAGCGTAGTTTACCAGAACAGCGATGCTTCTTCAGCTCCTTGGTTTCACCTTACCACCCGGGAAACGCCAGACTGAAAACTCTTTTGTAATCGCGGAAATCGACAACTTCCTCGGAAAGGAATCCTTACTGAAAGAACAGAGTAGAAAGACCTTGAAAAGAAAGAGGAAAAAATTAGCTTTAAAACACTTAGCAAATTATCACCCTCTGGTGGTTGT
>OX421448.1:61056736-61061736 GCA_949126865.1 Montipora capitata
TTATGGCTGCCGGTGGGAGTATGCCAGAGCTTTGTACTTCATTTATTGGAGTGTTCGTAGATCCAAAATCGAACGTCGGTTTTGGGACCATAGTGGGATCAGCTGTCTTCAATGTTTTGTTTGTAATAGGCATGTGTGCGGTGTTCTCGAAGGAAATTTTACGTCTAACTTGGTGGCCGTTATTCCGCGATTGTATATTCTATAGCATGGCTCTAATCATGTTAATTGGCTTCTTCATAGACGAGGCGATCGAGTGGTGGGAATCGCTGATTTTAATCGGGGCTTATGTTTGTTATGTCACATTTATGAAATACAACCATAGTATCGAGAGTTGGGTGAAAAGACAACTGAAGTCAAATAAAGTGAGCGCTATCAAATCCAAAAGCTCAGAGAAAGAGGAACTTGGATTGAATGATGCATATCTTGAGGTGGGTGAAGTAAAACTCTTTTTACGTTATAGATTTAATCACAGAATTCTATCTTAACAAATTTAATTCAAAGTTTCGAAAATTGAACCCCACTGTCTGAAGGTCGGTAGTACCCATCTAGCAGGAATCTGCTACATTAGTTTACGTGTGGTTGCGGTCGAATCCCCCAGATATGCTTTGTTTTTCTTTCACAGTTACCATTTTATCAGTCAACCAATCATTTTGTTTTACACGACTTGAACGAGAGGTGATGACGTTCTTCCGTGTATAGTTATTCCTATGAAGATCATTTTGTTTAAATTAGACCAAGTGTTTACTACTGATTTGAAGGCCGGAGAGTGCAAATTGTACATTAGTGTGATTGTTTTGCATGCGAAGTTGTCGCTATGGCGAAATTTTACTTGTCCTATGACACCTATGGAACAAAATATATGCTTTTGTAAGATTCTTAATTACCGATGTGAATGATTTTGTACACATTTGCGTGTGAATTTCATCACAACTCGCCTTCCATTCGCTTGTTGGAAGTACTATGCCGGCGTTCCAAACTATTCTCTTAATAACTTCTTTCAAAGTATGCAGACCTGTTTTAAATAAAATGTTCTTGCAGTGTTAATCATTTATGTTCCTTCATGTGAGTTAATTTCCGTAATTCATTGTTTCGGCTTTTGCTAGTATGCTATTTTAATAATTTCCCTGAAGAAATAGAATTAATGTTGTTATGATTTTCATGGGTATTCCTAATATTTTGCACCATTTAAACAGGATAATGCTATTAGATACTGTTAGGTGAAATGTCTGAAATGCAAATAGCCACTAAAGCCTAGTTTTCATATGTCGGGAAAATCCCAGACCATCGGGGATTTCGCAGTTTCCCAACCGTCCCAGATTTTGCCCACATATCGGAAAATTGCCAGATGCTTGTCCTAAATTCTCCCGATAGTGACTTTGGCGGAAAATGGAAAGTGCACCAAAAATTGAAACATGCAATTTAGAGGATTGGTGACGAGCTAAAAATCATCGCGGACGTCCCCGAAAGTACAAATTTGGGTTTTCATATGTCGGGAATAATCGCAGACGAACGCAAAAATCTGGGACACGTCGGGAAAATAGAAACGCTTCCTATCTTCCCGATTTGTCCCCAACCATCCCAGATTATCGGGGATGTCTACGATTTATGGTTTTCATTAGTCGGCAAAATCTGGGATGGTCGGGAAACTGCGAAATACCTGATCGTCTGGGATTGTCCCGACATATGAAAACTAGGCTTAAGGAAAACATGTCAGTAAGCCAGTCTGTCACTAATTTGGAAATATTTGCATCCGTTCATCTTTAAATGTATTATATGCAGCATTAAATGGAACAAGTTCCTATAATCATGTTTTTATCATTGATATGATCTTTAGGTCTCAGATATGCTGCAATAATATTTTTGCAATCTGCAAAGAAGATTGAGGCTTCAGGATTTATTTAATCCTGTAGGAAATCATTTAAGCTGGCATTCTCAACATCTCTACAAACAAGGTCACACAACAGCTAATGAGGCTCTTTTTCCACCTTCTTTCAGATAACAGACAAAGGATTTAATGAAATCCTATTTATAATATCCCTGTTTAAGAATATGGGTTGAAAGATAAATGATTACTAAAAATTGTCTTATATTTGTAATAAATTATTTTTAGAAAGGGCAATAATTTTTAATCCTACATGTATAAAACAATATTATTTTTTTGGTCGTTACTCCCATCTGTGCCAGTTTCTTCTAGAAAGCGGAAGAAGAGTAATGATCATTACAATTATTGCAGGAAGAATATTGCGACCTTATAGGGCTATTGGTTTTCTACTTCCTCACACATTTGGATCCATTCTTCTATTTGTCACAAGCTAAATCCGATGTTTGTCTATAAACTGTGCATGTTGATTCAATTTTTATTGAAAATCCAATTTGTTGAATTTAGTATGCATTTACAACTCCTTTAAAACAGGAACATTTTTCACAATAAACTTTTTATTGAGTTTTCAACTTATTTCTCTCATCATGACTAAGCGGCTTTAATTTACTGTCTCTGTTGTAAAAATGTAAATGGAATTGAATATTCTGTTGGAATATGAGGCAAATTCTGTGAAGTCAAGCATCACTCAGGCAAAGCCACAAGATCCAACATATTGTTTGAGGTGCTTTACTTTCTACCCCAAGTTTTTTTTTTGGCTCATAGCTTCACTAATCACATGACCCATGCTTCAAAAGAATTAACCTGAAACTGATGTTTGTTAAACATTAAAAATTGCTTTGGACAAATGCAATGAGTTAGTTAAACTACTTGTCATGAACTGCTTTGAGGAAAGAAAGTGCCTGAGTAAATTTCGTTTGACATGATTAAAATAATTCAAGTACCAAAGTTTTTCGTTCTTAACGTAATTAAATGGGAAGATTTCATTTTCTATTTTTGCATCAAGATTTAGTTTTTGGTTGTTAATTTATAGCCAGTGTATCTGATCGAATGGTGTAAAACACACTGCTTCTTCAACATGGACATGAAGCAACAAACAATGTTTATTACAATATACCTCACTTTTATGCACACTACATAATTTACATAAACACTTCAATTATCCAAATGTGAACACTCACTGACAGGTGCAAATTGCATAACACAGTCAACAATAGACCAATTTGAGACCTGTTGACTTAAGTGGTGGAACATAATTTGAAGGTATCAGAGCAGGTGGGGATCGTCAGGCAGCAAGATGAAGTTTATATCAAGGAGCTTAAAATTATTTTCAGAAGTTGACACTGGCTTGAAAACTATAAAAAAAAAAAAGGACGTTTTGGTTACCAGTGTAACCTTCTTCAGCTAAAAGTGTAAATTAAATGTATCAGCATCCTAGTGTGGTATAAAAATTAATGAATTAAAATATGTGCAATGCCAGTGTCAACTTTTCTCTAGTAATTTAAACAATGCCTGGCTACAACCCAAGCATTTTCTTACCTTAAAATTTATGTTTCCCAAAGCAACCTACATGTAGAAAAAAAACACTTGAACATGAACTTGGGACTTAAACCTTGAAACTGTTATTTGTATCTAAACAGAAGGCTGTGGAAAAGTTATCCAGATCCTCAAAGACAACTACTGGCCTTCCCTGTTTTCGTTATGGTGTGCTTCAACTGGTCATTCAAACTATTGATCCTCTCGGTGATGGTGAGTAACTTTCCCCACTTTGCGATACCCCAAATCTAGGATCTGTAAGGATAATTAACAATACTAATAACGATCATAATATTAATAATAACAATAATAATAATAATAATAATTATTATTATTATTGTTATTATTATTATTATTATTATTATTATTCTTAATATCCAACATACACTAATGAGTTGGCTATAACCAGTCTCATATCCAGCAAGTGTGAATGGAATATTATTGGTTTATTGAATTCTCATTAAATTCTGGACACTTGGAAATTAAAGCTAATAAGTTTCCAGCTTGGTAAAACTTGATGCCATAACTTTTCATAGTAGGTTTATACGGTATATGAGCTGATAACTGAGATTGAGTAAATTAATCAGAAAGCTAGAAACGCAATATCCAAGTTTGAGAATGAAATAATACAACATAATTATACAAATGAGAGATTGAGAGAGGATGGTGAAGTTATTGTTATAAACTGCAATTTTCTACTAACCTAACTAAGTTTAAAGAAATAAAAATAAAGCGTTTTCTTGAGGCAGGTACAAAGGTCGGACCAGATCAACTTGGATTGCTCACCTCACATCAACGTAACCGATCGAAGTGAACGATCCGAGTTGATCCAGTCCAACTTTTCTACCTGCCCGTTTTCTTGCACGTGCTTGGGTTCTTAGAGTTAAGGTCAGGTGACCTTGGGTAGCAATTGTGTGTATGTTTCCATTACAGATTCTGTTCCCACCCATTCAGTGAACATTCTTTTGAGGAGAACTGCATTTTTATTAGTTGCGTGTATGTCTCTTGTTATTTGCTTAGTTTCTGACAAGTTTTGTTTGGTGATAATTACATGACTGTGTAAAATCATTTTAACACAAATTGTGTTTTTTGTGACCGAGCAGCATGAGTGAGTTTGTTTGTCAGGCTATGATAATTAGCTTGACATGGCAAGCATTAGTGGTTGTATTGATGAATCAAATTATTGTATATTCGTGTTAAAAATGTTGGGTTCTAAAAAAAAACTTAAGGAACGAAAAAATTTAGCTGGCATTTTTTGGAGAATTTCTGGGGGGACTGTTCATTTGTAGACTGTTGAGGTTATGTTCAGACTGAGTCACTCAGCCAAAGCTCTTAATTTTTACCATAGATGAAACATGCAGGTCATGAGAAAGAAGAGAGGAAACAATGAAGGGGAATTGATTCTTTCCTAACTTTGAAGAAACACTCCCCTCTAAAACTTGCCAACTGTTGGATGTTTGTTGGTGGACTGTTAGTTGGCTGTCCGTCATGGTTTTCTGAGAGTTGGCTGATAGTTTCATGAAAGTGTTGGCCAACAGGCAGCCAAATGATGGTCAACAGTTTTTTATCTGTCTGTGAATAGAAC